>JAWQUT010000910.1:28922-62720 GCA_033807755.1 Ellobium chinense
TTGAAAGGATTGAGGTTACAGTCATGTTATCAGGATTGGACAGAACTGCGATCCCATACTCCAAGAAATTAATCTTGGTATTCCACTTTTAATAGTGAACTGGGATATCAGGTTATGTGATCTTTAATCTGCACCTCAAATTCGGTGTCGTAATCTACCTTTAAGATTCAAAGCTTTCATTAGGCTCTAGGCCAATAATATAAGATAGCTGTATCGTTCATTTGTTGCATCTTTCTGCTATTTTCGACCACAGCCTCAAGACAGGGGAACTCTTCATTTCACTCAGAACCCAAATTCCTAATATTTTCTCATCGTCCTGCCGCGTCTCGCTTAAATGAGGGCTTTCATGGTAAATTAAAAACCTGCACCGCCTAATTCGTTTCCCCGCTTCCTGTCTGCAGTCCGGTGGGCCGGTTGCTGCTAACCTCTGCAGGACTAATGGTAGTAATAATCTGATAATTAGACAGCACAATACTGGCAAAATCAAAATGAGTCGTTTAGAATATGATAGAATGCCGAGGGAGGGCAGTATAGGCCTTTCGAATGAAAGGAAGCCGGAGGTGAAGAGAGAGAGAGAAAGGGGAAGAGAGAGAGGGAGAGAGAGGAAGAGAGAGAGAGAGAGAGAGAGAGAGGAGGGGGGAAAGTTTATTGTGAATCTAGGATTCGAGAACGAATATTGTGACCATGGAGTTCCTCATTTATCATGTGATATTTTGTAGGCTCGCCAAAGCGCCATTTTCTGTAGGGCAAATAACTCAAAGTAGGAGAAGAGGTGAGACAGACATATAAAACAATGCTCAGTGTGGCGGAGAAAACAGGGCACAATACAGCAATAATATTAATACTGACTATCAGCACCAAGAACAAGTTTGTTCTCTGAGATTTCCCCTTGCAATAATGCCTACGGTGAGCGCTATTCTTTTCCCTCTTGCCCTACAAGAATGACCAAGAAGCATAATATTTTGGATTCAGGGAACAGCTTAAAAAGCTAAGAGTACCTATAATTAAAAACGCAATGTAAATTTCATTTTTTTTGTTGTTGCTTTAAAGGATGAACAGAATTGCTTTTTTTTTTGTTTGGNGGGGGGGGGGGGGTTATTCTGTTTGGAGATTACTTCAAAAAAGGTATTCCTTCGTCACCTTCTCCCTCCCTACCCGATCTTTATTGCAAAGAAAAAAACCCAAATATTCTTCTGCAAGAGAAGTGCTCTCTTTAATTCTTTTCTCTCCGTTTCTCGTACCAGTCTGTTTGGTTGGTCCTNTATTCCTTCGTCACCTTCTCCCTCCCTACCCAATCTTTATTGTAAAGGAAAAAAAAACCCAAATATTCTTCTGAAAGAGAAGTGCTTTGTTTCATTCTTTTCTCTCCGTTTCTCGTACCAGTCTGTTTGGTTGGTCCTGTGTCGAGTGTTCGCTGCAGTTCAAGAAGGAGCAGGACTGGATGAGGGTAGCAGGTCAACACAGATATCATATCGCTTGTTTCCTGTGTAAGGTAAGTACTTTTGTTCTTCACTCACTTACACACTCACTCACTCACTCACTCACTCACTCACTCACTCACTCACTCACTCACTCACTCACTCACTCACTCACTCACTCACACACTCATTCCACTCTACTCACTCCACTCCACTCATCCCAACCCACCCCACTCCACCCAACTTCACTCGACGCCATGCCACGACACGCCACGCCAAGCTATTCACTCTTCCGTCCCTCCCTCCTTCCCTCCCTCATTCCGAAAAAAAACCCAACCCAACTGATTCAATATAATAATAATAATAATAATAATAATAATAATAATAAAAATAATACTGTTTATAAGTCTCGTATCCAGGCTAATGCCCGCTCATGTGCTTTCACATTATCATGATTTCAGCGGGCCAGATCACTTTAAAACTTTCTCAAGTCCCTGGAGAGCATACCAAGGCGCTGCCATTTACAAGTGCTGATCACTAGCAACTGGCAATCTCTTTCATCGCCTATAGCCAGGTATCCATTATGCAAATGAACGGATTGAGGAAAATGTGAATGAAATGCTTCCCAAGGCATTTTCAACCTGGTCCTTTGGGAGGATAAAAAGGACATTTCAGTGTGTAGCAGTGATGGCTTATCATGACACACGAAATTTGACCTACTTTCGGGAATTACCGGTATAATAAAATCTAAGTCATCTACTAATACTAAAGGATGTAGTTATGCAATTAGTTGGGTGACAATTAGTATTCTTTCCATTTCAGTCTAATGATAGTAAGTTTCTATCTACTCACATTTTAGTGTTTTCCCCTCTCATCCTAATATATCGTTCTTAACTAGTCAACTCCAGCAAAGGTTCCTTCCGGTTTAAGCAAAATATTAATGTAAATAACACTGTGGCTCTATGAACAAATCTCGATTCAGAAAGCGAAAGATTCATCAGCCAACAAAAACCAAAAAATATATCAGGCAGTCATAAACCTCTGATATTACAAAAGTAGAAAGCGGAAGTAACGATTGTTGGAGTTGTGGCTTCGAAGACCCTGATGATCAATGCATTATGCCTCATAACCCTTCCCAACGTATCTCAACAGATATGCAAGCGACAACTTGGCAACAACGAGAAGTACCATCTCGTTAATGGTACTGATATCTACTGCACCAACCACTACCGAGATATGGTCACCGGAGAGAACTCAGGTAAGGCGACTAGGCGAGGGAGGGAGGGAGGGAGTGAGTCAAGGAGTGAGTCAAGGAGTGAGTTAGGGAGAGACCAAAGAACTGACTAATGGACTCACTGCGCAGGGAAGGGGTAGAAGAGATGCTAAGATTAAACAGAAAATGGTCAAATTACTGTTAGAGCATCACTTGAAAGAAAAGCGGATAAATGGATAGTCTAAGAAAACGTAGAATGAAAGAGTGCATAATTATTTTAATCAGAAACTCTGTGTTTACTGTCATCACTCTATGAATCAATTCACCATTCCGAATCAGCTAACCAGGACAAAGAGCCCCGTATTTGCCACAGCTTCACTGGTGCACAAGATCCATTGGAACTCCTTTAATCACACAGTGAGCTCATTCACATAAAGACTGGTCACAGAATCAAACTCAAACAATGCCGCGAAATCCTCTGGAGTTGCGATTAGCCGAAGACGACGAAATTTGTTGCCATGCTCGTTACAATGATGCTTATTATGACCTATGAAGTGTCATGTAGGAAATGATGGAATGAAGAGCCGATAATTTGGACGGGTCAGTGCCTTTCAAGACATGTTTCTCGAAAGATGCTGAAGATGTCATAAATACAATAAGAATGGGGCACAGGGATCATCTGGGAAGGAGGAGTCACCAACAGTAGAAAGATTTCTTAGCAAGGGTTAGATATGCGGTTAGGGGCGCTCATGCGTGGAAAGACCCATAGAACGATGAACTAGCCAGCAACTTGAACCATAAGTGGAACCTCGATATAATGTATCCTTTGGTGCATGAAACAAATATCCGAAAAAAACCTATTATTGAGATGTGCACATTATCGGTTCATCACAATTATGAAAGGATCAAATTGTAATTAATCCGTGCTTGTGAAATTCATACTTAATAACGAGGTTTACTCATTAAATGAGTATTTAATATCGATGTTTCATTGTTTACTCTGCGTTGGCTGTTGGCAAGAGGGACGGAGAGCCTGTGTGAATGTTTTGTGCGCCATGATGTTAGTCTTGCGGCGAAAGTAAAACATTGAAAAAAAAGTATATATCGCATGTTTTCCATTCTTAGGTATCATTAATGTCATGATTTGTGTGTTGACTCTCGAAAACTTGGGTGCCGTCGGCTAGATAAGAAATTGGTAGACCAGAGGAAATAGAGTGCATGAGGAACACGTATGCGTCGTTTCAGTGTATTGTGTTCATGTAATACTGTATTGTGATATGATGACTGTTGGCCTTTGGCATATGGCTTTGAACTTGAACGTGAACGTGAATTATCTGTGCAGATGGCCAGCAGCCCCATAAGAAGGCCAAGAGGAATCGAACTTCTTACACTGAAGCTCAAATCAAGTTCCTACAGGAAAGTTTCCTTCGAGACAGCAACCCGGATGGGAATGAACTTGAGAGAATTGCCGCTCATATCAACCTCAAGAAGCGGGTTGTACAGGTGAGCAAAATTTCAGCAAAAAAATAACCCTAATAGTAGATTCTAATAACTGACTGGCTAGAACGACTGCAGCCAATCAGAATGAAGCTTTTGTCGCTAAACAGAAACTGAGATAGTTCATATAAAGAAGACTGGGGTAATCCAGTGGTGTTTCTTAGTCTTTTCGGGAAATCGAGAACATATCTTCTGAGCAAAAACATTGACTCTTCATGCCCACTGAAAAGTGTTAGATTTTGTTTAGTGAGGGTTTTCGATTATCTTTTTGAAAGCCCAAGGCTGATTGTATCGCCTTTTAAATCTATTTTAATTCTTTTGTCACATAAAAAACTATGAGAAGTCATGACCCGCCATATAGTTAGCATTGTTCTGTTTTACTGTTGACCCTGTAAGTAACGCAGAGGCGGTTTCCATGGTAACAGGTGTGGTTCCAAAACAGCAGAGCCAAGCTGAAGAAGTCCGCCAATAATAACACATGCGATGTCTATGGACAGGGACAACAGTATGGAGCAGTCTACCCTAGCTGAGCAGAACTATATCAACCCATCTTTACCTCAGATGCGTCCCGGTTCAGATCCCTTACTGGACCCTACTGCATTAGCGCTGACATCAGCGCTGAACGGACCAATCAACGCGCCACTTTTGTGTCTCCCTACGGGCAGTAACTCTTCGGCGGCAATGGGACAGAGACCATCCGGTGGTCCAACCACATTCACGCAAACAGCGACAGCTCCGTACAGCCACCCTTTCATGGAGATGGCGGCAGAATGTTTAGTGGAGCCCATCTGGACCTCAGCCGTGGTCTGAGTTCTGCGAGACCTTCATTCGGGAACAACATGAGCTCAAACGCCGGCGCAGGAATTTTCAACACAGCGACCATGGTCTTTCTTGCGGCCAGTGGGTCGAGCCACCAAACTCAACAAGGTCGTCCATCTCCTGACCCGTGTGGATACAGTCAAGGACACGGGAGCGCCAGCCCTCAGCCGTTCGGCCGGGGTCATCAGTATGGGCATGCCTCAGGGGGAAGTCCGACAGCTCAAGGTCGTCAGAATGGTGGAGGCGGACAATTCCAATTTATGCCCCTAAATAGGCAGAATCACCTTCCCGATGGTGATTCTGCATAGAGAGGGAATGGATATTATGTTCTAACGATGATAAAAAAAATGGACATGGCATGTTGCCCACCATTTCAGTGGTATCTTGTACTGCACATGGTGCCCACTAGTTGGCAAACTTTGTTATAGGAAAGTTATTAAACATATTAACAATGGCTAAGGAAATGCAGTGAACACGAGCATGATTCTGTCGAGAAGAAAGTATATTTAGCAGATTTGCTGGTCACAGCTGAGCTGAGATTATGGTAACTGACAAATTAACCATCCTTGAATGAAGTTAAAATAATGGATGCAGTTGTTGATCGCCGGATATAGGTAAAATAATGGACGAAGCTGTCCATTGGCTAAAGGTTAAATAATGAAAGCAGCTGTCAATACTGGGCAGTAGCAAAATAATGGATGCAGTTGCCATTGCTGGTTAGGGATAAAATAAATGGATTTATATGCCATTGATGGGTAGAGATGAGATAATATATGTAGCTGTCATTGCTAGCTGGAGGTAAAATAATAAACGCTGTTGCCATTGCTGGGTGGAAATAAAAGAATGGACACAGCTGCCATTAAAATTTGTAAGACATTAGTAAAATAATGAATGTGGCTCCACTGTTGGGTGGATGGTAAAGTATTGGGCGCAGTTCCCGTCGCTGGCAGGAAGAAAAAAATGGGCGTCTCTACCGTTCATGGGTTGAGATAATGAACGCAGCTATCCATTTCTTAATTGAAATAATGCGATGGACTTGTTGACCATTGTTCTGTGGATGTAGCTTGATGCACACTGCTGCCAGTGTAACTGATAGGTGGAAATAAAGAACACAACTGTCCATGATGTAAAGTAACGCTGTGAACTTGTTGATCATTGGGGCTGTCATTGTTGGTTGAAGAAAAAAATAACAAACGCAGCTGCCTTCGTTAAGTTAAAGTAATGCTATGGACTTATTGACACTTGCTGTGTTGAGGTAAATTAATGACACAGTTGTTCATCTCTGGGTGGAGGTAGAATAATGGACTGGTTGACCATTGCTTTGCTTGGGTCACGTGATGGATCAGTGGCAACTGTTTGATTGAGCTGATGACAGAATCAGATCGTTTTGTACTTGAGGTCAAGTAATGATTGAGCTTAGGATTCAGATTTTGAGTCCCATTTTACGACTTTTGCTAGAAAACGTCAGAACCATGCTCAAGTACTTTAAAACATTCATTATCTGCTCATTGAATTAGCGAAACATTTTCTATAAAATTGGGCCAGTGCAGTATCAAGTAATGAAAAGTGTGTATATACTGTATTGTAAATAACAGTTGAGATTTAATCGTTCCATATTTATATGCGATGTGATTCTTTATATGACTGTTTTAATGCTCTGTACAGGAGGATTTGTATAAGAGATAACATTATTTTGATTGTAGTTAGAACAATTTTATTACCTTTAGCATTGTACTTATAGCATATTGTGAACCCTTCTGTTGTGGAGAGTCTTAACACATGTAACACAACACAATCTTATGATGCCACTTACATGCAAACCTTGCCTAATCAAACTTTAAAAAAAAATGATTGATCTTCTAGTCAGCAGAATACAGTTTTAAAAAGTCATTTAATATACAAATTAATTTTAACCGCTCGTGAGGATTGCACGTAAGCGCAGTGTGCTTTGACTTGTGTCTGCGGACCTAAGCCTGAGTTTTACAGGATGTGTTTTTCGATGTTGGTAAATGCTTTGATGGAAGATGAGGACGTTTTCTCTTCAGAACATTAAACATTTATTTTAAATTATGGATTATTTAACGAGAAATTGACCAGGTGCGCAGACACCAGTCCTGCGCAGCCACTGCATAATGGACTGTAAGTTATTGACAACTCTGAAGTGGCTGCCTCAATATTCCAGTTTTATTTATTGTCAAACGCGTATTGTACAATGCTAGTGTAAGTTGTGTGAACAACCGGTGTGGCTTGCCCTTAAGTATTATATAATTACTGTACATAAAATTCACTACAGTAGATTCATACATGTACCTATTCAATATATCGCTCCTGTTGATATATAACGTTGTATTTCTCAAGAATGAGGTTTGGGAACATAGTAGTTCAAACATTTTGTCATCTTCAAGGGAATATCCATGTACTTCCCATAAAATGATAAGAACCGTGTATTTTCGAGCTTGTCCATAGAATGATAAAGCCATTAGAACATGTTGAAAAAGCTGCACAAAAAGGTTCCTTATTACATAAATATTTTTTATTTTAACCCACTTTGTGAAATACGGATATGTAGTCTCAGCGAAATGATGTAGTTATAGCGAAACAGATGTACATTTCCAGCGCCAAATACACATAATTTCAATGAAAACTGGGAGGAGCTGAGCCATTCAAAAGGAGGATGGGGTTTCATTTTGTATTTCACTTGATTTATAGAACATGCCTTAGCCTTGTTTCTATGACTTTTAAATTGACAAAAAAAAAAAAAAAAACCCAAAAAGCAGGGGAAATGAAATGTGTTTCATTAGTTTCAGCGTTAATACATTTTGCTTTCAAGCCCATGACTAATCAGACAGGATAACTAGTTGAACATTATTTTCTTTACGCACGAGAAACTAATCCATAACTCGTACTGAGTGCTACTATTTTTTGCGCTGTATACTCTATTTCTACAATAATAGAAGCCAGCGTGCATTTTGACCCCGCCTTTTGGCGCTGTATATGTATAATCTTACCTAAAGAAAGTAGCTGTAGAGCATAAAATTTCTGGCGCTGACACTGCAATTCCCGTGTGAGAAGGTAATAACTGTACGTCAACAAGAACCAGATCAGTTCACTGGTTTTTAGATGTTGTGTTAGATGAGATTTGGACACATAATACTGGACAAGTTCGCTGGCTTCTCCAGCAAGATGTTCTATCCTGTTTGTAATCCTTTTTATTACACTTTATGATTAATCCAAGTCTCAGTTGGACTGAAAAAAAAAACAAACCAAAAAACATTTTTAATGTCCATTGAATTTCAAGAAAACTCATTCAACTGTAGTAGGGCTTATAATTTACTGATTATTGTATACTCTTGTTTAGAATTTGTTTTGTTTCACCTTTTAACTGTAGTTTTGTCCCTGTTATGTCTTAAGTGTTTATATCATCGTTAACTTTTCTCGAAAGGAACAGGAATATCTTTCGGGCTTTAACTGTATTACTCATTCCATAAAGTAATTCTTGTTTTTTAATAGTTACATATTATGTCATTCTCATGTACTGTTCTAATAAGTTCTCAAATGCTAGTTTGCGTGATTTGACTCCTCCATCAAAATTTGCCAATCTTTTAAAAGCCGGTTTCAGTACATTTGGCCGATAATCTTTGTTTGCACGATTTTGTCAAGATTTCTGTGATAAGGAGTAGAAAATCAAAAAAATACAAATATGTACGGAACTAAATTCTTCAAGTTACCAATCTTCTTCCTAACACATGGCAAATCAGAATGGAAACGGCTTTTCATCCTCCTACAACAATAATGGAGACAAACAACAAACAAGTTTACCTGATAGTATCGAGCAGCTACCTTCGTGCCGATATGCAAAACGTGCATGCGATAGCTATACTAGTAGCACTGATGTGTTAAGCTTTGATAGCAGAATATATGAAGAATACACACCCTCGGAGCTGATATCGATCGTGGAAGAGATCAACGGTGCCACTAATCTCAACAAGAACAGTAGCCACAGCAGCAGCAGTAGCTACTTCATAAGCAGTGAAAATACGATCAACGAAGCAATCAGAAAAGCTTGCAGTAACTTCGACCCTGGCATAAGAGATTATTCAGCATTTCCTCGAACAGGTCCCAGTATCACACCGAATCTGCTGACTGGAACTCTTCCGGACTCTTCCTTTTCCAGACTGACCATACCATACTCTTCATTCACGAATATTCCAATTTTTCCGGGAGTACCTTCACCAAAAAAAAACCTTAGAGATAAAAAAAAGGCTCAGAGCGGAATACTGGAAATGCAAAAAAAGAAAGCCAGAAGACGCTTGAAGAGTGTAACTGAAAGTTATGACATAGCAGGAAGTCAAGGTTCAGTTCTTGGGGCTTCAAGTTCGACTAGCACAGACGAGCGTTGCAACAGATCTCCATACCTGTATCTGCCTCCTGGCTATTCCAGCTCCCGGAATGATCCTGGACATCAGCTCCTTTCAGTATCTTTGGCCGATAGTATTTGTTTGCACGCTTGTATCAAGATATAACTTTGAAACTTTTCAGGCCTATAGATAACTACCTCATCCTGATTTTATAATAGAGTGAAATAAATAAATGCAGAAATATACAAGTTACATTCATTAGAATATGACCCCTAGACTATTGTAAGATTTTGGTGATAAGGACTAGAAAATTCCAAAAATTAAAACTATGTACGGAACTAAATTCTTCCAGTTACCAATCTTCTTCCTAACGCATGGCAAATCAGAATGGAAACGGCTTTTCATCCTCCTACAACAATAATGGAGACAAACAACAAACAAGTTTACCTGATAGTATCGAGCAGCTACCTTCGTGCCGATATGCAAAACGTGCATGCGATAGCTATACTAGTAGCACTGATGTGTTAAGCTTTGATAGCAGAATATATGAAGAATACACACCCTCGGAGCTGATATCGATCATGAGAGAGACAAACGGCGTCACCAATTTCAACAACAATAATAGCCACAGCAGCAGCAGTAGCTACTTTATAAGCTTACCTTGTGGTAGTTGGAGCAGTGAAAATACGATCAACGAAGCAATCAGAAAAGCTTCAGTAACTTCGACCCTGGCACAAGAGATTATTCAGCATTTCCTCGAAGAGGTCCTAGCATCACACCGGAAACGCCGATTGGAACTTCAACGGACCCCACCTTTTCCAGGCTAACCATGCCCTACTCTTCATTCATGAATACTCCCATTTCCCCCCTACATCTTGTATGTGAAGGATCATGGCTACTCGCACGCCGACTGTCTGAAGTGTAGCAACTATCAGGACAACTTGAGCAGCCAGAAAACGTGTTACGTCATGAATGAGCAGATCTACTTTCGGGATGACTACCAAATGTGAGTACGCACAATAGAGGCTTGTTTTTTTGGCACATGAAGATGTATTCAGGGTCCGTACACCAAAGAAAACCCTTAGGTATCAAAAAGGGCTCAGAACAGAAGAAGGGAAATGCAAAAAACGCCAGAAGACGCTTGAAGAGTGTAACTGAAAGTTATGACATAGCAGGAAGTTAAGGTTCAGTTCTTGGGGCTCCAAGTTCGACTAGCACAGTCGAGCTATGCAACAGATCTCTATATCTCTTTCTGCCGCCTGGCTATTACAGTTTCCTGAATGATCCTGGACAGTTCCAATTTTTTTGGATACGAACTTCAAAATTACGATACGGGAAATTTCTTCCCAAACCCCAGTATCCAGTCTCTACATGACCTCTAGCAATGGTGCGGCGAATTGATCTATTTCTAGTACCAGTTCGGCGTTCACTGGAACGCACATCAGCTGCAATTTCTACAGAAATGTTATTTTTTTCCGGCATTTCTTCTAGCGATGGTGCGACAGGTCTGTCCATTTCCAGTTCCTGTTCGGCATTCAGTGGATTGCAGAGTGGAAAAAGAATGACTGAAGCTAGCAGGAAAAAAATGGGCAAGAACAACGGAAGCTTCAGGAGATATCAGTCTGTGTATTTCTATTCATAAGCTATGCATAGTAATAGCAGCTCATTATTAAGCAACACACACACAAACTGGCACAAATTTGTTCATGTGATCATGACACGGACCTAAGATAAAGGATAAAATTAACCTTTATTTACCTGAAGAGAATATGATTTACAATGCCATACGATGTTATACATTTCATTCATAATAATACATAATTATATCATAGATACAACTGCTCACATAATACACAATGTCACAACTTTATATTTGAAGTAAAAAGATATTCTGTAAGATGTCAAAAACAAATAATATTTTTCATTTTATTGAAACCTGCACTGAAGTTTACTAAATTGATTGTAACTGGAAATAATTTTTGTTTGTTTGCTTGTTTGATTATTATTTGCTTTGTTTGTTAATTTTTTTGGTTTGTTTTTCTTTTGTGTCCCTTTTATCCTTATATTACTGTAATTCTCCCCGCCACATATTCAGGATAATAAAGACAACATAATATACTTGGTCATTTTTTGTCATGAAACGCAGTTTCTTGCCTGCTCTTTCCCTTACTCTTCCTCCTCTGCACCCTTCTCCCCCTTTCTCCCCACCTTTCTTGAGTTCCTGCAACGACAGTAATCTCACAGGTGCCGTATCGTGGATTTCTCCAAAGCTTTCGATATGACTGATCACTCCATATTGATAAATAAACTTAAAATAAGATACTGTATCGTATTCTTCCAAAATCCATGCAATTCTTTGAATCCTACCTCTCAAAACCGAAGTCAGTGCATTCCTATTAGATCGAATAATTTTCCAGTCAATTACCGGTCATTCATTAGGTTCCTCAAGGTTCAATACTAGGTCCCCTACTTTTTACTCTATTTATTAAAGGTCTGCCTCTTTATATTTCGAACTCTCAGTGTGATCTTTTTGCTGATGAAACCACATTGCACATATCTACTGTCCCGGAATAATATGAACGTAAAAACAAGACAGTCCCCCGTTTTCTTTCTGTAAGTTCTATGTAACGGTTTTTCAATGGATGTGAATATGGACACAAAACCCTGACAAACATTGTTCGTCTTTTTCCTTTCTACAGCTCTGTTTTTCTGAGCCTGAATAAGATAAATATAACACTGTGAAATAACTCTCTTATCTCAATCTTATCCTTACTTTTGTTACCATCTCTAAATAAATGTGAGTGCCAGTCAATACTTTGATAAAATATTCCTGATATTCTTCCTTCTTTATAGGTTTGTATTATTGTCCCTGAATAAATTCAAGTGCAAGCACAGATCTCTGAGATAGCTTTCCTTTTTTTGTTTTTCTCCTTTCTTCATTTCTATTACTGTCCCTGAATAAACAGCCGCTGTAGAGCAAGAGTGGATCATTCCTATATTTGCCGTGTTTTGAGAAACTGAGGGATGAAGTCTATGTTGTCACCGAGTTATAAAGATTTATAAAAGAGATAAGTTGGTGTTAGAAGTCTCCATAGACCAAAAATTGCACTTTCACCGATATGTATAGCACAGTTGAGTCAATATTTATTCATTGAATCCTTTACCGCCAAAATCGCAAAATGTAGGATGGTCCGCTCTTGCTCTAGGGGGACGAAATATGAGCGTCAAAAGAAGACTGAGTTGACTAGTCATCTTTGCTTTTCTCTTAATTCATTGTTATGGTATTTAAATGTAAGTGAATGTAAACACCAAACCTTGATGTTTATGGTTCTTTTTCTTTTCGCCACTTCTGGGGTTTTTTTTTTCGAAACTTGAATAAAATGAATGAAACATTGTGAAAAAACTCGGCCTTTATTTTTCTTATTTCAGTTCTGTTACAAACTTTGGATAAATATGAGTGTCAACCCAAGAACTTGAGATAACCTTTCTTACATTTTTCCTTTTGCTCAGGTTAAAATTACTGTATTACTGTCCCTGAATACATGTGAGTGTAAGAACAACATTGTCGTATAACTTTCCCTTCTTCTTCGTGTCTTTATTCTTGTCACTGTTCTTGAATAAATATGAGTGTTAAAACAGCGATTCAAGATAAGCCTCTCCTTTTTTATTTCTTTTCCTTAGTTCTATTATTTTTCCTGAAATAAATGTATTACGCAACAATGTACAGTAACGTTTCCTTCTTTCTCTTATCCTTAGTTCAATTACTGTACCTCTTTATACAAGTATGTGAATGTAATCAACATGCAATGAATTTCCGGTCTGTATTTCTATTACTGTCTTTGAATATAATCATGTGAGTGTCAACCCCGATACCTTCAGATAATATTCCATTTATTTTCTCTTCTCTTTAGTTTTGAATTTTTATCCCTGGACAAGCTTCCTTTTATTTTTTTTTTCCTTCCCATCAGTTTATATTATTTATCCCTGAAATAGATGCAGAAATAAACACAATAAATTGATAGAACTTTCCCCCCTTTTTTTTTTTTATTCTTCATTTCGTTACTTCCACGAATAAATTTTAAGATGATTGTAAACGCAAAACTTGGAGATAAACATCTCCTTTTCTACCTTTTTTCCTTTGTTCTGTTGTTGTTTTTGACCAAAAATGTGAGTGAAAATACAACTATGCGCTGAAGTCTCCTTGTTTCCTTCTCTTCTATGGTACTGTCGATGATTGCGTCTTTAGCAAATGCTCCGTGCCTGTAAAGATCCTCACAGGATTAGTCATATTATTCCCCTACATTGCCTCTATGGCACCATTATCATCGTCATCATCATCATCATCATCATTATTATAATCATTATTATCATCATCAACAACAACAAAAACAACAACAACAACAGCGATGACGACGACGACGACGAAGAAGAAGAAGACGACGATTACGACACATCATAAAAAATACTTACAAGGTCATATTATATTTTGTCTTAAGTACATAGTGTTAGAGCAGAAATACAGATATAAGACAGTAAAAACAATCTGATGCAGACTGCACCAGGGTTGGGCAGATCTGAGATCATATCGTGATCTTTAGATGAGTTCACCTGAACTTGATCTGAGCTAAACAGCTATTTTAGATGAACTGATCTTCATCTGACCTGTATCTATTTTGGTTGTTTGATCTGATCTTGATCCGATAACGGTCAGGGACATGAAAATTCTTTTGCAACACAGTGCAAGAAAAACAGGACAAACAGCTAAAGAGATAATGAGCAGTTCCAAAAAAGCTGCCATTGTTAAGTTTGTTTTGTCTTGATAAGTTATCAGTGTTACTCACCGAAATGTCTTTTTTTTTTCCCCAAAGGGTCTGCATGAGTATTCTGATTAGTCTAAATTTTATAAAATATTAAGAAATTATCATTCCATCAAATTTGGGTTAAACATCATTGGAATTTGTGAAGAGAGATGAAAAAACTTGGAAAATTGAGTGAAGAGGGATGAAAGAAACTGAAGAATGATTAAAGAAAGATAAAATGAATTGGAAAATGAATAACGAGAAAGGAATGGGCAGGTGGGTTGAAGGAAGAGTGAGAAATAATAGGAGCATAGTCACGGGAAGGAAAGAATGAATTTGTCTAGAAGAGATGGAAAGGGAAAGGACAGGGGGGGAAGAGACCCGTGGACCCCAGACTCCTGAGAGTAAAACAAAACAGATAGTCAGCAAAGTAAAAAAAACCCATTCTTTCTTTCTTTTTTTCTTTCTTTCTTTCTTTCTTTCTTTCGTTCCCTCCCTCCTTCCTTCCTCCCTTCTTTCCTTCTTTCCTTCCTTCCTTCCCTCCTTCCTTTTGTTCTTTGGCTGTATATTAGAGAACTCAAGAGATGCGACCTAAAGCAGAGCCTAAAAGCCTTTGCAAGTAAAATCATTCTGTCAGTCTTTTCTCATACCACCAATGATATTTTTCCGCAATCGGCACAAAATCTCCAATACCATGATCTTTGAGTGACGACATGACCACATCATCTTCTACATTGGAGTTGAAAGTGACTATGAAGACACCGTCGCTCTTGGCGAACCTGCGTAGTTCTTGGAAATGCTTCTCGAGATGTTTCTTCAAAGACGTTTCATCATACCCATCCACTGTGTACATATCCAACACGTAGATCAAACCCCCAGTTGCTTCAAATCGGAGGGAGCAAGACAGAACGTCGATATTGTCTATCATTTCTGAAGTAAAATTTTGAGGTTTTTCTGAGATGGAAGATGGCGTTGACGTCAAGGGGAAGGTACTCGCGTAGACGTCTGCCTGGTGGCTGTGGATCCACGGGATATTTGAATCCATTATTCGGTATCCAATAAACCAGTTGAATATCCTCTGCCCTGGAAATAGTTTGTTGGACACGTCTTGCTTCGAAATGAGGAGTCGGAGGTCTTCATACGTCATCACTGTGACCCCAGAGACATCTTCAGGACGTAGAGGGTGCTTTAGCTCGTCCAGTTTGAAATACATGTTCCGTATGCGCTGAAAAAAAGAAGGCACATGTGACAATGCAACAGACATTTTGTTTTTGTACTATTTTTCGCAATGGTGATTTGAAATTATAATACATGATTTAGAAGAAGAAATACGATGCAATGTTATGAACTTCAAATGCAGTTTTGCACTTCATTCTATACTACTACTACTACTAGTGCTGCTGCTGCTGCCACCACTATAGTTGCTATTACTACTACTGCTGCTGCTTCTGCTGTTACTACTAACTAGTACTACTACTACTACTACTGCTACAACAACTAATACTATCTATATAATGGTAATAAGAATAATAATGATGAGAAGAAGAAGAAGAAGAAGAAAAAGAAGTACATTTCTTTAGTGCCCTCTCCCCAGATTGTAAGCCAAAGGCGCTTCACAAAATCATTTTTTTTTTAAATCACGGTCTCTACCACCTTCTTCCTCTCTCTGTCTCTGTCTGTCTGTCTGTCTGTGTGTCTGTCTGTCTGTCTCTCTCTCTCTTTCTCTCTCTATCTCCCACTCTCTCTCTCTCTCTCTCTTAGTGTCCCCGGTCACTTATTTGTAGGCAGGGCTTGCCTTCCGACGGTAATGATCGGCTGGCGCAGCTCTAAATGTTTGATATCAGCACTAACCTTACCAATAATTTCTTGAAATCCTTTATCTTGGAACTCTTTGGCGCCTCTGGCATTGTTTGTTTCATTCACCCCGATTGTCTCGTATTGAAGACCTGGCCATGTCTCCTTCCTCTGCTTGTCCAATGCCTCACTCAGCAAATGGAATATCCCTCGACCCCTGTAAGATTTATGGACTCTACCAGCCCGCTTCACAAAACTTAATCCACCGTCAATCACTTGGTTGAAATAGAACCCAACCTGTAAAGGGAAGAAACGCAGATCTGTATGTTACCGTCTATTTTTGTTGAGAAACGTTAAGGTTACAGACCCCTCTAATTGGATGAAAATAGCATGTTGTCATATGCGTTAGGAAGACAGTAAAAAAATCAGTCCTTTCGAAAGATTGTGGACAATGGGCCCTAGATTTGTGAACCTACTTACGAATTAGTTTGTATTCTCCCCTGATTTTGTAAACTAAACCTGAAGTTTGAATCATTCACTTTGGTTTCGGTGGGGCATTCTATGCAGAGCACTTGTCGTTGAGGAAACTAATTCGCCTGTTTACACCTTTCGATGTATGAGATCGGCGCCTAAAATTAATGTCAGCGGCACTGTATGCTCCCTAGAAAGGTAAAAAAATCCCTGAGTGACCAAGTTTTAATAGGGCAAAGTCGCGTGAGCAGGGATTAGCCTGGGAAAAAAATAAACCGCATTATTATTATTTATATTATATGAAGATGAGTATGAATGGTTGGAACGTGACTTTAGGTAGATTTAGATTATGTTTATAGAATAGATATTACAGCTCTCTTACAAAATTTCAGATTATTGCTAGGGATGCAAGATCACAGTGTTTACTGAGTAAAAGGACCTTACTTTATGTCATTTTTTTTTCACTCTTGACTGAAAAGCTCAAACTAAAACTGGTCTTGGTGTATGTTTCTGTGCCTCAAAATTTGATGAGGAATGAAAGAATGCCTGAGTAAACTATTTTTACATTACCCACTAATAAGGATGGGCTGATGATAAGGCTGTTACGTAAAGCCAATGGTAAAAAACGCATTGATACCTTCAAACCCATTGTTGTTGCTGTCCTTATTGAAATGGGCAAAGCATAGGCCAGTCTAATGTTTGTGATGCTTTTTGGAACTCCTTTACGTCCTCTAAGGAGATCATTTTTATTTTTCACAGGGTTTGGTTTCTTGGGGATTTGTTTGTCTGTCATTTGTTTATTGTTTGTTTAATTGTTTGTTCGCTTGTTTTGTTTGTTTGTTTGATGATTCTTCTACGAAACTTACCATCTACAAACTTACCACTTTACCGTTGACTTCAGCCACCAGAGGATAGAAATGCTCTGGATCTTCCACGACAGCTGAGTACACGTCCATTACATAATCCCTGCCCTGGTAGACGTCACCAAGCTCCAGCACCCCTTCGCGATCATCTGCGCTTGCTCGTCGTATAACAACTTCCGCTTCCGGGTTATCTGTCGCCATTTTGAATGTATAGTTCCTGGAGAAAAGGCAAAACTGTCAAAGTTGGACAATTATGGAACCGAGGAATGGAGAAGGATGGAAGCTTTTCTCACAGCCTTCTACATTAATCATCGTTAGTCTGTTGTAAATTTCACTGCTTCCATGTCTGTCCCTCAGTCTGTTTGTCCATCTGCCCGTCTGCCTGCCGATTAGGTCTGTCTGTCTGTCTGTCTGTCTGTCTGTCTGTCTGTCTGTCTGTCTGTCTGTCCCTTCGTTATTCATCTGCTCGTTTGTTCGTCTGTTTGTCTGACTGACTGACCGCCATTTGTTCTTAAATCTTCTCCCCTAGGAGAGGTTAACTCTTTCGCTATATACCGACGTACAGATACACCCTTATTCTTTACTACAGATAGCTCTCACAGGTGCTGGCGTGGCCTTTATGTGAAATTCACGTGTCGCATCCGACTTATTGTGACGTCCTATTAAGTATATCGTCATGGTATTTCACCTATCGTATCTGAGTGAGATTTTCAGAGAAGGGAAAAACTGTACGAGTCAATGCACGAGAGTAGTGCTAACCTCAAGCTTTGTTGCTGATAACTTTGCCAATAACTTTGTGAATTTTTTGGTCTGTGACATTTACTGGATTTACTGGGTTGTAGCAGTCACAAAAATAGCTCAGTTTGCAATCTGCTCATGACTGAGACGATAAATATAGTCTAATGAACTCTAGTGGAACCTCGATGTAAAGTACTCTTTTGATAAGTATACCTTGATATTATGCATGCATTTCACAGGCACAGATTCATTATGGCTCTATCATTTTACTGGTGGACTTCGATATTAAGTATA
The DNA here is from genome assembly GCA_033807755.1 of Ellobium chinense. Lineage (NCBI taxonomy): Eukaryota > Metazoa > Mollusca > Gastropoda > Ellobiida > Ellobiidae > Ellobium > Ellobium chinense. The sequence continues at coordinate 47,187 of JAWQUT010000910.1, forward strand.
CTTCAGTGATAAGTATACTTTTTTATTGCACCAATGCACACATTATATGGAGATTCCACTGTCCTGTAATCTTACATTGGCCTACAGGTATGAAGATGGCAAAGCACTTGGCTTAAAAATAGGCAATTTTAAATAGTCCTTATAAAATCAGAAAACTGGCTATGGGGAGGGAGGAGAGGAGTTGGATTTGAATTTCAAAGGCTTAGATAGGTGCAAATACATTTGTACACTCAGAATAGGTGAGGTTAAGTATAAAATTTGTGGTTGTTGTTGGGTGGGTAAGGTTACCCTGTTTACTGAGTGAAAAAGCCTAAAATATTATGTAATCTGCTTCACTGCCTAAGTTCTCAAAATCTAACTGGTTTAGGGGCATTTTTTTTGTGTGTCAAAATTTGGAAGAAAAGCTAAACAACACGTTTGGGAAGTATTTTAGCCTGGGACTCCTGGATAAGTTCAGATGTGTAAAACCTAATATAGCCAACAATGAAAAAAAAAAATTGGAATATTCATACCTACAAGGTCTATCGTCAGCACTTGAAGCATAACAGAGCAAAAAGGTGAAACAAAACGAAATCACCTATGTCAGCTTTGTGTCTTCTCGGTCTATACAGCTACCTACCTTCTTATTAATTAGTAGTTTGTATTCTTCCTCACTGAACACAGCTGACGGAATAAGCTGGCATGTTGCGTTATATTTCACAGCCTGCATGTAATGCTTCTCCTGCTGTGTAGCCGTTACATGTGAAAGCTGGCCTCATNCTGGTTTAGGGGCATTTTTTTCTTCTTGTGTCAAAATTTGGAAGAAGAGCTAAACAACACGTTTGGGAAGTATTTTAGCCTGGGACTCCTGGATAAGTTCAGAGGTATAAAACCTAATATAGCCAACAGTGAAATAAAACATTGGCATCTTCATACCTACAAGGTCTATCGTCAGCACTTGAAACGCATAACAGAGCAAAAAGGTGAAACAAAACGAAATCACCTATGTCAGCTTTGTGTCTTCTCGGTCTATACAGCTACCTACCTTCTTATTAATTAGTAGTTTGTATTCTCCCTCACTGAACACAGCTGACGGAATAAGCTGGCATGTTGCGTTATATTTCACAGCCTGCATGTAATGCTTCTCCTGCTGTGTAGCCGTTACATGTGAAAGCTGGCCTCATTTGTTTGTTGGCCCACGGTACACACCAGTGATGCACTTTGCCCGATATATTTCACCCTAGCCGCGCAGGGGCGTAGTGCGGATGATTATTTTGGTAATCGAGCACTTATATCCAACCAGCTGTCTGAAACCGTCGGTGGCCGACTTGGCTTAAGAATTCGCATAAGACAGGATATATTTACTACGAGTTATACACCGGTATTATAATGGTCATAAACCTTTCTGCATATTATGTTAGAGCCTAAGGAACGACTGTTAAATGGATGCAGTTTTGGGATCGTTCTTTAATATGTGTTCATTGTTCCAATTACGACAGAAGCCCTGTTACTTGAAATAACACACAGTTTCAGAAAAGTATAAATACTTTTTGCATAGAAAATCTGTCAATTTTGATCTTAAGTCCGCTGGAGCGAAACAAAACAAGAAACGAGTCAGTTATTTGGTATCCAAGGGCTTAAAAAAAAAAAAAGCCAAAAATCTGGTATTTGGCTCTGTAAGAGCAAAGTCTGGCAGCCCTGAGACAAACCCGCTCTTGCGCAAAATGAAAATGATAACAGTCGCCCACAAAGAGTAATGTAGTTTCGCCACAGATTACTTGGCACTTTTTAAAAAAGAGTTTCTCTCGTGACACAGCCTTAGATACAATACACTGTGCATACAGGAGCGCTAAATCTAAGAGACAGTGTATAGGCCTTAAATTATCGGCGAGTAAAAATAGCTATGTGACAAAGTCGTATTGTCAATCCTTGTAAATGGCTTGTAGGTGACATAGTATAAGTGTGATGTTTGAAAATTTTACCAAATATTTCATATTAGTTAACCTGTATTGGATAAATACGACAGTATATTGGTAAATCTCAGATTCATAGATTACATGAACGCTACGCCCATGCCCCAGCGGTCGTTGCATGTGTACAGGACAATAACTATTTTGTCAAGATCCAAGATTCAAGAAAGTTTAATAGCTTATGACAACATGACTTATAAGCAGCAAAAAATTTTTACAAAATACTTAACAAAAAAAACAACGTAAACAAACAACAATGATAATGGCGGATATAAATTAACAAACCAGCACTAATCACCTGAGGGAACTGCTTTTTATATGATAAGCAAACAATCGAAGTAAGTTGATACTATCTAAAGGTCTTCATTGTGATGGCTGTTAGTTTACTGACTCGTTATAAAACTTCTGTATCCTTGGATTTTAGCAAATTTAAGAATTTAGGTATACTTGAGTTTTTGTGACAACTTTTTAGTACGGTAATAAAGTTTTGCACTCCTTCACAAATCTAGGACAACGATATAAATAACGGAATTCATCATCTACATCCTTTGTGTAAAATTCACAAATTCTATTCTGATAATCAATATTAAAGTATCGTCCCGTTTCCATTGGCAACTTATGATTGTCAGTCCTAAACTTAATAAGGGTGTAGATTTCAGTAGGTTCTAAAAGATTAAAAGTTTCCTCCCCCTTCCCCACAAGAACACCGGCGATCCCCTCTCGTCTCTTTTCCCCTCTCGTCTCGTTTCCTCGTATTTTTCCTCCTTTCTATGAGGGTCCCTCACCTTTGGAACTGCATACAATGCATGGGCTGTGGTGGTGGGAAGGGTTTGCTACCTACGGCTCCGCCTATGAAAGCGTATCTAATCTCACTGTGTCGCAAACTGTGTTAACGTCGACGCGTATCAAAATCGAAAGCCATTGTTCTCCAGACATTAAACTATAAGGCATTGACAGAACTGACCCGAATAATCTAGTTCGCTAAGCTAGGTTGAAGATTTTCTCATGTGTATAACGGTAGAAGTCTAAGAGTATTCTTGACTGACATTACGAGGGCCGAAAGCAACAAGTAGACATCTCCACTTTGATAAGTTTTGAGAAAATCGAAATTTACATATCTGAATATATGATTATAAACTCTATTTATATCTCAAATATACAGTTATTGACATTGTGTTTTGAGGTAACCATATATCATAAGTGCTTGATATTCAGTCAGGAGATGAAGAACGCTTGGAACGTCTAGTGCTTAAATAACGGATCAAAAGATCAGTTTTGACAAAAAAAAAACAAACAAACAAAAAAACGGAGATAACCATTATTCCCCTCAGTTCTCGATTACACAACTGCTGATTAAAAAACAATAACAAAACTTATCTCCGTCAAACCGACAAATCTACTTCATACTGACAGTGAGAAAAAAAAACCAACCAAAAACAAACCATACCGTGAACGGGTTTAAATCCAAATAATGAGGAGTAGTAACTAGAATTTACCGTTCTGATCTTTTCTATATAAATTATGCACTAGAAGTAAGTCTTTGACAATATTTGCACGGGAATTTTTTTTTTCCATGGGAAGTAAGCTTCGGGAATTAATCTCGCCTCGGGAAACTGGCAAAAGTTAGATTCACGCAAAAGCTACGGCGACGGCGGCAACAGCAGCAGCAGCAGTAGCAGCAGCAACAACATCAACCACAACAACAACAACCACAACAACAACAACAACAACAACAACAACAACACTATTTCTACTTCCACAACATTTGAAACACACAAATGAACTTACGTGAGACTGACACCTAGATGAAGACTAGTGCAGTTAAAACAAAAGACACTGAGTGAAGTTACACGATACTCTTCATGTTTTACTGCACGAAATAAATTATCGATGGGTAAACGTTTGACAAACACTTAAGTATGCCAAAGAGTGGAGAGCGACGGAGACACATAGAGGACGAGAGAGAGAGAGAGAGAGAGAGAGGAGGGGGGAGGAGGAGAGAGAGAGGAGAAAGATTGAAATTAGACTAAGCAAGTCATAGTCTTTATTTTACTTGTTTATTCAAACATTGAAACCATCTTTGTGGAGAGCATTTTGTGGAGAGCATGGGACCCCTTGATAAGTTAATGAGAGGTGTAAAATATTATATATAGCCAACAGGGGAAAAATAAACATATTGACAGACATCTTCATACCTTAAGGGGCTAGGACACACTTACGTTATGACTTCCAAGGATTCCACGAAGAGTATGTGACACTGGTTGCAAGTCTAGAGTGTTTCTCTGTTTATTACACTAACATTTTATTTTCACTGTTGAAATGAGATTCTGAATCTACATTCATGAGCAAAATAATATGGGCAGAGATTTACCGAATTTTGTTTCGATGGGCTTATAAAGTTACAGTATTGTCATTCTTAGAAGTCATCGAAAATGTTGAAGTCACACGCGAATGACAGTTAAGGGCCGAGTAAGTTCAGAATGCTTTTTTCTCTCTTGTAATATTTAGCCTTGTAGTTATTATCACAATTAAGATTACTATTCTGTAATAATTAATAAGGCTATTATTGCCATGTTTTTTTTTAGGTAATATTGTATACTGTGTTGTATCCAGGAGTCAAGACTTTATTTTTTTTGTTTGACAGTATATATAACATTTATATTATGCTACCGCCTATGAGAGTGGGTATCGAGAATAAAAGAAAAACAGTTCTTGAGACTGTTTGTTTCTTACTTATGTTAAGAAGCTTTCGTTCTTTTAAAATGGAAAATGCATCGAAGAATACTCAATCAAATTGTTGTACCTCTTCATTTCACTTCACAAGGTGCACTGTGCGATAAACTGAGTGCAAAATTGTTATGTCACACAAAACCGCTCCTAAACCATTACTAACTATTTGGATCTTATTTGTGTTATAGTATTTATTTAAGTTATTTATAACAACAAGATAAAATGCCCACGCAAAGTCTGCAGTCTTCATCAAAGAGGTGTTGGGGGATGAGCTTAATGTTCCCCTAATCGAGTTTGTGCGAAGTTTTTGTGAGTTCACAAAAATAGCTGAAAAACTTCAATGAGCCTTAGATGTGCTATCAAAGTCGCAGAATATGTTAATGAAATTCTGATTTCCCAGTGAAGTTTGAACATTCATTGCTCATTTTCTCAAAATGTCAAATTTGGAGACAACATTTTCACTCTCGACCCTCGATTTTGAAATTCCTGTAGTTTGCTAATGACAGTTGAGTTGAGCTGGTTATTAAGTGACATCATGAGAATAATATGCGATGTTATGTAATTATGGAATAATAAATGATATTCCAGTTATCCATTCCTCGATTCAGTTTAAGGAGGTATGGTGATATGTCATTGCCACTAACTTTCGAAATGCAACCAGCCTTGATTCATTTAAACATCAGTTAAAAACACATCTGTTCATGAAGTATCTGTCAGCGTATATGATATGCACATCAGTATCTTCTTATAATAAAGTTTTTGCAAATATGCCTATAATATATAGTGTCTGAGCGTGGATTCTCATGCATGAGCGAGTTTGTAAACTGGTGTGTCTGACAGTAGTGTATGTGCTGTAAAGCGCATCTAGCTTTTCGGGGGTGAGGCGCTATAAAAATCCTCTTTATTATTATAATGATAATTATCATGGTCAATAAATCCCTTGTTTCTCTTCAATCCAAACTGAAATGAAAAGATGACACTGATACAATATATACTTTTTTTTATTGAAACAGAATGAAAGAACATATTCTGTAACATATCAGTTTTCTATGGCTTTTGATGATTCAATATCTGAAAACAACACTATCTGTGATGGTATTCTCTTATCTTCAGCCATATTAAATATCATTTTTTTTCCGAATAACTCAGGCTTTAAAAAACAAAAGAGTCAGACGAACACAGAAAGCTTTCCACTGTAACAGGGTGTACAAACCTTATGACAGAACCAAACGTCATGATGATGCAATGTTATGCCGGCTTTAACATTGGTACATCACTTAAGTCTGGTCAGGTCATTTAGTTTGTGCACTGTGGCACAATGAAAAAACATCCTGCATGTCCACTTAAGAAAATGATTTTTCTACAGTTTAATGGACACGTTGACTTGTTCTGTAATAAGCTCACATAACAATATCAAGAATACTGGTTTAACTCATGTTCATAAAAGATGTTGAGTGCATATGTCCTTACGTTTCTGAAAACTTGCTGGGACAATACAAAATCTTTAACGCTTATCCCAACAGACAGCCTGCACTGAAAAGAGAATGCACCTGTTGAGGTAGTGAATGCACAAACGGGGACACTTCAGCAAAATCCCTTCACTGAATAAATATTTCAGATTCCTTTAATGGATTGTCCACATTCCCTGTAGAGCTAGTTCAGACTCCCTGAATAAATGGTTCAGGTTTCCTGAATAAATAGTTTATTTCTGCCATATCACTAACACCAAGGGAATTTAAGTTCATTTTCAATAAGAGGTACCATCATAGATAGTCAGCCAAGCCACAGTTCAGGAAAGCCAAGAGAAAATGGACTTGATGTCCTTCATTCAATAGTATTTAATAAAATAATATTTAAAAGATATAAAAGTAATTTCATTCAGTTAATCATTATTTCGAACTCATTGCTGAAGGTTTTTCTTTTTGTGTGTGTGTGTGTGTGCAGATAACAAGACATATTACATACTATCATAATCAGCTAAAGGCAAAGCAAATCCCACATGTGAAACAGTCAAGGTGTAACGGAATGTGACAAAGGCCTATCTGATATCAACCCTAAAATGTTATGCCTATCACAAAGATAAGTCACACAGTCCGGTCCCTTTACAGCACCAGCCTTATTGCCATTTGGTTCATGCAGCTGTAAATAAATAGCAAGTGAGGGCTGATTATCTGCTACATTAATTCAATCCATACTGACAGCTTCTAGTCCGGTGACATTAAACATTTTACAGGTAAAAAAATGCAAAGGACATTTAAATTAACACTCTGGAAAAACCTCACAGCAAAATCACAGTGCAGTCGCTATGGAATCGTTGTGATAACAGGCGTCATGCAGCATCTTAATCTATCTATTGCTCACAAGAGATCTGTAAGCAGAAACACTCCAATGTGCATAATTCTATAAGCACCACAGCAAAATCACAGTGCAATCATTTTACCATCTTTGTGATAATTGGGTTCATGCAGCATATTAGTCTATGTATTCCTCATAACAAATCTGATAAGCAGATCCAAAGAGCACAACTCTACAAGCCCCACAGCAAATTCACAGTAGAGTCACTAGGTTCCGGTACATAATTTCAGTGCTGCAGTAGGCACCAAAACCAGTCAATAGAGTTCGGGCTGAGCTATTTATCGACACTGGTACAGTTCTATAGTCTCTGTCGGTGGATACCGGTCATTTGAAGTCAGTTTAAAGGGTATATTTATGTAACGCTGACAGCATTCTTTATTGTCCCATCACTAGACAGGCATGGTCATTTGAAGTCACTTTTACAGAACATAACATTTGCCTTAATACAAGATTGTCCCATCAGTTGGACAGCATGGTCATTTGAAGTCACTTTTACAGAACATAACATTTGCCTTAATACAAGATTGTCCCATCAGTTGGACAGCATGGTCAAATGAAGTCACTTTTACACTTTTTCATTTCTGAACTAGCTATCAGTGGAGAGCCTGGTGAGTAGAAGCCACATTAAAATTTACAGCTCTGACACCTTGCTTCAGTACCCAGCCTGGTCATTTAATAACTTTTCCATGGTCTATGAGATTGCTACAATTCTAGACTACTCACAGTGGATAACAATTGAAACCACATTCTCAGGTTGTATGACCCTGTTTGACACCATCACTCAGTGGATAACTGTTTCCCTAACTTCACGTTTAATGGGTTCATGTCTATGACACCACTACTGGCCTAAACTGTCCCATCAGTGGACAGGCTGGTCTGAAGTCAATTTTTCAGGGTGGAAAATAGTTTCTGTCTCAACATGTGTGTCACATTTCATTGAAATTCCTCCTATCCAAATGGTGTTTAATGGGAAAAGGGTCCATGTGCTACCTTCTTATTATCAGTGAAGATACCAAAATCCTCAAAGGTGTCACTTCCGGATAAAGTTTTTGGATATGCACATAACTTCTGATACTGTCACCAAAACTGGCCTAATGTTCTTAACAAAATGATGCCAAATTTTGCACAAAACCAAATATGTGGAAAACAGCCTTATGTTTCAACATGGACCATACATATATTACGACATGGTGACAGTGTTAAGTGTCATGCCAGAATGATAAAGATTATGGATGAATGCTGGTCTTGGCAATCATTGCTATAATATGATGACCTTCACCCACCAAAAAAATAAACACCATGAAAAAGCAACAAACAAAAAACAAAAAAAAACAAGAGCAGTAACTAAAAATCCAAAAAGAGAAAAAAACTACTAAGAACTCTGTGGCAAAGCACATTAAAAAGATGTACTGTCATGCGAAAAGCCAGAGCTTGCATTCCACTGGTCCCCCAACCAGTGGAAACAAGACATGTGACTCAAACTTCCACAAAACAGTAATACTTTTGTTGCTGCTGACGCTACTACAACTACTATTTCTACTACAATGAAGTCAATAATACTTCTATTCAGGCCAATGCCTGTTCATGTAACTTTGCATAATATTATCCTGGCAAGGCAGATCACTCAAGGGTACTTTCAACTCTCTGAGGATCACATAGTGCAGCTGTCAGCAGGTCATTAATCTTAAAAGAGTTTGCAAACATTTGTACCGAACAAAACTGAACACCTAAACATTAAAATGAAATTAAGAATTACAAGAGGTTTAACATTCCAATCTCAAGCCAATTACCCACTCATGTCAGGCCAAATCATTCAGTGATTTTCTCATCTACCTTGAAAGCGTACACTGCCGCTGCCATAGTTCTGACTCTGACAACATCTTTCTCCGCCTACGCCAGGTATCAATGTAACAGATTGCCGAACAAGGAACTCTAGAATTAGATGCTTTTCGAAGGCATCTATAACATGACCGTGGTGGAAATTAAATCCATAAGAAAGCCCATACCCACTTGTAATCAATGGTAATGAAGCCATCAGTGAAATGTCCTGTTGTGTTACAAAATATTTCCACCCCGTTATGCACTGACACAATCTCTGTGAAGCTTGGCTAATACGCTCAATAATTGGGCTTCAAATTAACCTGTGCTGTGCTCTGTTAACCTTGTTTTATAGTACACTTGACAACCTGTGCTCTGCCCTCTTAACCATGCATCGCAGCTATACTTTAAAACGGACACATGCTGAGTTTCATAATATACACTGTGGCTGGGCTTCGAGTTTAACTGTGCTCTGCGGAATTTCAAAATAACTGTGCTCTGCCCTTTTAACTTGCATCTTAACTGGATTTCAAATAAACCAGTGCTGTAAGCTTTGCTAAGCTCTCAGAATATACTGTACATCAGATTGGACTTCAAATTAACATGTTCTATGCCCTCATCATTCATCTTAGCTGGACTTCAAAATAACCTGTGTCCTGCCCTCTTCACATGCATCTTAGCTAGACTTCAAGATAAGCTGTGCTCTCCATTCTTGACATGCATCATTGTAACTGGTCTTCAAGTTTAACTGTGCTCTGCAGGATTTCAAAATAACTGTTCTCTGCCCTTTTAACATGCATCTTAGCTGTACTTCAAATTAACTTGTACTATGCCTGCAAGTAAACTTCGCTGAGCTCTCAGAACATACTGTACGTCAAACTGGACTTCAAATTAACATGTGCTGTGTCCTCATAACATGCATCTTTACCGGACTTCAAATTAACCTTGTTCTGCACTCTTTAATAGCATTATAGCAGGAAATACCCTGTGCTATGCCCTCATAACATGCATCTTAGCTGGACATTAAAATAACAAGTGATGTGCCCTTTTTCACCTGCCGGACTTCAGGTTAACCAGTGCTGTACGTGGACTTAATCTTTGCTGAACTATACTGTACATCAAATTGGACTTCAAATTAACCTGTGGTGTGCCCTGATTTAATCTGCTGAGCTCTCAGTATACTGTACATCAAACTGGACTTCAGAATAACCAGTGCTGTGCTCCAATAAAGGCATCTTAGCTGAACTTCAAATTAACTTGCGCTAAGCCCTTTTCAACATACATCTCAGCCAGACTTCAAATTATTCAGTGCTGTGCCCAAATTTAATCTTTGCTGATTTTGCTGATACAGTACACAAAGCTGGACTTCAGATTAACCTGTACTGTTGTCTTCTTCTAACCTGCATCATAAGTGGAAGTTCAAATTAATATGTGCTGTGCCATCATATCATATGCAATTTCAATGTACTTCAAACTGACCTGTGCTATGATCTTCTAACCTGCATAATAAGTAGGGGTTCAAACCCACTGGTGCTGTGCCTTCATAACATGCATTATTGCTGTATTTCAAATTAACCTGTGCAGTTCTCTCATTACAGGTATCATAGCTCCACTTCAGATGAGTCTATGCTACACCTCACTTCGCACAGCATTCAAATTAACCAGTGCTGTGTCTCTTAACATAAATCAAAGCTGGACTTCAAGTTACCTTCCTGTACCTTTATCTCAATTTTATCCCAACCTATTTTGATCCTGTGCTCAGCTAAACTTTGGGCTGTCAATGTTTCTGAAAAAAAAAGCACCCATAGAACTAGATAATGGAGGTCTCATATTACTGTACATCTTTGTCTAAACATGGCCAAACGTGTAGATTACAGTCTAAAGAATACAGCGTATAATAATCATCAAATAAGGTCCAACTCAGGCTTCAACAAGAAATCAAGACTATGATGGGTAGGATAAAAACATCCCTTTCCAGGTTTCAAGAATAAAAAAGGTAAACATGTAAATGGCTCCACAGAGTTGGAATTGCCTGATACAACGTCAGAAATCATAAAAATTGGTCAAAGTATAATAAATAAAAATGTGATGACAGGAAGCAAAACTATAATTTAAGATAGTGGTTATCCATGTTTTTGTGTCTGATATTACCAAAATCCTGCTTCTTTCTTTTTTTGCAGCCTCTAAATTTAGATAAAATCTGTACGATTTTAGAGCAGTATTTCACCAGAGTAAATAAAAGACACTGCATGAGGCAGATTCTTATCTGGTTGATTGTTTTTCCTGCATCTCCTAGTTTTCTTCCTAGCCGAGGGTAAAATGAAATTCTCGGCAGACAGAACAAGACGTCTGTGCTTGCCACCAGCATCATGCAATTATGTGCTCTAATTTATCCCTCTGAAAGACTGGTAACTTTTACAGGAATGCTACAACATTCCTTGCTGTTAACGGGTAATCTAATTTGACATTGGTCTCATCCGTAAGAGAGGAGAAAATGGCTCTCAGCCCGAAAAGGCTGCAGCTGAGTCTCTAATGATACAAAAACCACATGTACGATAGAGTATCATGACTGAGTAAAACAGTTCTGCTGTTTCACCTACAGACAACCAACACTAAAGTATTGGCAAGAGTCCTGGACATTCCAGATATAGTCCAAAATGTGTTAAATTAGACTGAGTCTGAAGAGGAAAAACAAACAATTTCGAGTAGTAGCTGGGGAGACTTTAAGCCCATCACAGGCATAAAATGAGTGAAACACTGCTCTAATTTTTTTCTGCACCTCAGAATTTATTTACATTGCAAGATATAAGAAAAGAGCCACACTTGTCTCAACAGATTTCTAATTGATATCAAATACCCACCATCAAGGAAAAAACTTCTAAAAATCAACTCTTGGTTAGTTCAAATACAGCAAGGCCCCAAAGCTTGAATTCGGACCAGTTCTTTATTTTAAATTTCTTAATTGCCTGATAGTACTGAACAAAAGCGGATACTGAATACTGTATTAGGATTTGAGACCAGAAAAGTACTAAGGAATTATTACAAGAGTTTCCAATGTTAGAGCTTTGAGGCTGTGAGATCCTACCATAGTTCATCTAAAATTTACAGCTTGGCTTCCCAACATCACAAACAGACTCTGAGCACTAGTGGAGAATGAAAGCTTGGGTTGTGAAAAACAGAACAATAAGTCCAGCAGGACACCCTGCAGTTTCCCTTCTGTGCAATTTTTAGCTGCGACCAAAATACCAAAAAATATTAATTTCGTAACCTTCTTCACATTAATCAATAGAGAAAAGAAGATGGTTATTGCACTATCCTTTAAAGTCACCTGCAGCAAAACTATGACTTAATGTATTGCAAAATAAACATTTCAGCGAACCAAAAGTATTCTACTGCACTTTTTAGATGTATTATCTATGATGCCAGCAATGCCCACACTGAACCACAGCAATGAAAGTGTTACGGTGTATAAGCTAATGCACTTCAAACTGAAGTATGAATTCGCATTCCATAAAATAGGTAAAATGCAAATTTTGGTGTAATTTTGTTCCACATTTTGAGCTGGTTCTAATTACAGCATCCAAGCTTCATATGCAAGTTCAAAAATTTAAATATAAATTTGGTGAGGAATTAAACAAAAATCTCTTTATGCCAACCAAAAGGCTGCACATGAACCGTTTTTCCCCCAGACTTCTTTGACATGGAATTAGACATTTACCCATCAATATGGATTGAATCTTCATAATGCTTTCAACTAAACAACAAAGTGAAGTGACACGTTAGACGGTGGCATGTGGGCAAAACTGCGGCAAACAGATTGAGCTGGTGTGGATTTTTTAAAAAATGTGCCCAGAGTCTGCCTGCTATTAGCGGACTCTTACCGCTTGCTAGCAGGTGGCAGCAGGGGACATTCTACTCCCCCTATAAACACAGAACTATGTGACCTTAATACACCTTTGTTTACAGGGCCCGGCCCTGCATGGGGAACGACTTTGGAGAGTGAAAAAAAGTAGATTTTTACAGAAAAAAAATTACAATGCATTTAAGGTACAATCACAGAAAAGAGACTAACACTTCATTACAATTATATAGTCACATCATTTTGTGAATGGGAAACGAAAAATATACAAATTCTTAAAGAGGAATGTAAAAAAGATGCAAATTTTTAACCTCTAGTCTATATACACATGATGCTTTCCAAATGTCAGTTACATCAGCCAGAGCAAACAAACTTAGTAAACCACAGCAATACAGTAAATAGCTGTGTCTGCCAGCACTGCAGCCTTTGAATCTAGTTTGTCTATAGCTGAGCCAAGTAAAGTAGATGCCAATGTCTGCCAACATCAGTTTGTCTCTAGCTGAGGCAAGTAAAGTAACTACTCGTATCTGCCAACACTTTTGCGTTTGTCTCGAATTTGTCTCAAGACCCAGCAAGTAACAAGTGTCACTGATAACCAACACTACTGCGTATGACTGCCCCTAGCTGGGCCAAGTAAAGTAAGCACTAACATTTGCCAACACCACTGTGTTTGGCTCCAATTTCTCCCTAGCCCAGGCAAGTAAAAGTGCCATTATCTGCCAACATTGTTGCATCCGTCTCTAGTTTGTCTCCAGCTGAGACAAATAAAGTAAATGCCACTGTCTGCTAACACTACTGCATTTGTCCCTAATTTATCTCTAGCCCAAGCAAGAAATGTGCCATTATCTGCTAACACCATTGAATTTCTCTGTAGTTTGTCTCCATCTGAGGCTAGTAGAATGCCATTATCTGCCAGCCCTTTGATTTTACCCCTAGCTGAGGCAAAACATCGAAGTGCCAATATCTATCAATACCACTGTCTCAAATCTGTCTCTCTCTCTGAGACTCGTAACAAGTGCCAGTTTCTGCCTTATCATTGTCTCTACTTTCTTTCTAGTCAAAGCAAAAAAAAACAAATAATATTGTCTGCCAACATTACTGTGCTTGTCTCTAAGTTATCTCCAGCCAAAGCAAACAAAATGCCCTTTTCTCACAGCACCGCTGCGTTCCTCTCAAATGTGTCTCTACTTGAAGCAAGTCAAATAGATGCCATAGTCTACCAACACAGCTGTACTTGTCTCTAAATTGTCTCCAGCTGCAGCATCATTTTCTCCCAACAACACTGCATTTGTCTCTAACCTCTAGCCGAGGCAAGTAAAAGTGCCAGTTTCAGCCAACACCATGTGCCATTGTCTGCCAACAGTCTCTAAATTGTCTCCAGTCGAAGCAATTAAATTGCCATTTTCTCCCAACTTTGCATTTGTCTCTAATTTTTCTCTAACCAAGGCAAGTTTCTGCCAACACCACTGCCTTTGTCTTTAATTTGTCTCTACTTAAAGCAAGTCACATAAATGCCATGGTCTGCTAACACAGCTGTGCTCGTCTCTAAATTGTCTCCTGCCAGCGTGCCATTTTCTCCCAACTGCATTTTTCTCTAATATGTCTCTAGCAGAGACCTGTAAAAGTGCCAGTTTCAGCCAACACCATTGCGTTTATCTTTAGTAGAAGCAAATAACATAAGTGCCATTGTCTGCCAACAACACTGCATTTGTCTCTAATATGCCTCTAGCAGAGACCTGTAAAAGTGTCAGTTTCTTCCAACACGTTTGTGTCTCTCTCTAGTTAAAACAAATAACATGTGTCATATCTGCCAACAAAACCATGCTTGTCTCTAAATTGTCTCCAGCGGAAGCAAGTAAAGTGCCATTGCTTCCCATCACTACTGCATTTGTCTCTAATTTGTCTGTAGCTGAGGCAAGTAAAAATGCCAGTACATGCCAATAGTATGGGTTTGTCTAATTTGTTTCTAGCCAAGACAAGCAAAATGCTATCATCTGCCAACACTCTTTCTTTTGTCCCTTTTTTATCTCTAGCCGAGGATTTTAAAGTGCTACTTTTGCCCAACACTACTGCAGTTGTCTCCAGTTTGTCTCTAGCAGAGGCAGGTAAAAGTACCAGAATCTGCCAACACTTTTTGAGTTTTTCTGATCTGTCTGTAGCCAAGGCAAGTAAAATTCTGTTCTCTGCCAACACTATCATATTTCTCTCTAATTTGTCTCTTACCAAGGTACTTGGACAGTTTAGGCAAACACCACTGCATTTATCTTTAGCCAAAGCAAAAAAGAGAGTTCCATGTCACCAACACTCTTGCATTTATCTCTAGTTTGCCTCTGAAGCAAATAAAGGAAGTCCTGGTGTGTGCCAATACTATTGCTTTTGTCCTTCACTCTGCACCACAGTTTTCATAAGGGAAACATCATTTTAGCTATGACAAATGACAGCAGGACATTGAATTGCACAAAAACTGAATGAGATTATCAGCAGGCAGTACATCAATCGTAGTTTTCAT
Source organism: Ellobium chinense (assembly GCA_033807755.1). NCBI lineage: Eukaryota > Metazoa > Mollusca > Gastropoda > Ellobiida > Ellobiidae > Ellobium > Ellobium chinense. The sequence continues at coordinate 62,407 of JAWQUT010000910.1, forward strand.
TGCCAAGCAAGGATTTACCTAGCACAATAGAGCATCTTGCAGAACGGCAAAAAAGTTTCCGTGAATTCGTAACTTGAGAAGGCAGTAAGTAGCAAACAATGTCTTTACAATTTGAATGTTATCACAGCTTCTGAAATTTACACAAGTTATCATCCCCTCTTCAAACAGAAACACAAACATTATCAGGGAAATTTCTAAAGCGCAGCAACATGTAGTTAAAGGCAAATCTGGACAGTAACTTTCTGGAGAAAACCATTTTAATTTGATAAAACATCAAAATACCTTGAAAAATGCATACTACTCATTTGCAACCC
>JAWQUT010000910.1:85652-102628 GCA_033807755.1 Ellobium chinense
GATCAATTGGGGTATATTGGGATCGATAGGATCTTTCGGGGTCTGTCTGGGTATGCTGAAATCTGTAGGGGTTGCAGGGTCTGTCGAAGTCTGTCAGGGTCTGTCGGGGTCAGGGATATGTCTATTGGGGTCAGAGATCTGTCGGGCTATGTTGGGGTAAGGGGGGGGNGGGGCTGTCATGGTCTGTCGGAATGGGAGGTCTGTCAGGGTCTCTCAGGGTTTCCCAAGGTCTAATGGGGTCTGTCAGGGTCAGTTGGGGTCTATCGCAGTCTGTTGGTGTTAGGTAGTGTCAGGGTCTTTTGAGTTAGGACATCTGTTGGAGTCTTTAGGGGTCTGTCAGAGTCTGTTGAGGTCTGTCTGGGTCGTCAGGGTTTATAAGGATCTGTTGGGGAATGTCGGGGTCCGTTGGGGCCTAGGAGGTTTTGTCAAGGTCTGTCAGGATCTATCGGTCTTACAGGATCTGTCGGTCTTACAGGGTCTGTCAGTCTGTCAGGATCTTTTACTCCGCCACTCTGTCTGATCCTAAACTCACACAACTGTTGCGGAAGTATCGTCACCGGCGACAATTTGTGCCGACATTTACGACATAAATTGTCGTTAATGCATTCGACCACATGTAAGTGACAGTCCAGGCGAACATTTGTGCCCTAACATCATATCCTCGCGCGCTTCTCACCGACGCCTCTTTTAGACCTTGCATGCTATGAACCACTTACCTTTTATATCATGCACCAGCAGATTGCCTTCGTCAGACACACAGTTACTGGCGGGAAGATCATCTCTGTCCGATCCTTGTAAAGTACAGGCACGATCACAGGTGAAAGCAACACCAGGTAAAGGTCCGTGTTAAAATACTACAAAGACACACAATGCTGTTCTCTGACTTTATTAAAAATATTAGATCTAATGTTTTCCATACTTACTGCGAGTGCACGAAGACGCAGCAAAGTTCGAAACCATACGGGCCCCTTATCTAGTACACAACAAAGGTATTGTGCGTGATTCGGGCGGGTGCTGGAATCAGAAAAATATTAAAAAAAAAAAAACTCTTTGCGCTATTGATATGTTTGCCACATTCAGTAGAAAGAACACTTCAAGACAAAACGACGTAGCCAATTGTACTAGTCGCTGTAATCACCGAGACTGTCAGTTAAAAGAAGTGGAGGACAATCGATAACGCAGGTCAGATTCCAAACACAGTCAGTTTACCCAATCAAAATGAGGTTTAAAATTAAATCACTAAACTAGGAAGTGAGATATCGGGCTGTGCAAGGGAACAGGATTAAATTTTTGAACGGTATCAAATTTTTATTTCTTGCCGAAAGCTAGAGTAAATAATTTCTACTCTCAGAAATCTAGCTCGATTGAAATTTAATCTTGTCATATGTTATCACGGCCTTTGTGTCGTAGCTTCTACAATGCAAATTAAGTGCGGATGTCTATGTTAGATTGTATGTAAGGAAGGAAAGGGTTTGTATTGCCAGCCTGAGATGCTGGAAGGAAGGGAATGGTGCCAGGGCGACGAAGTTTGGCGTGGTACGATGCTCATTGGTTGACAAAGGGCTTTGACTTATGAATCACGGTCTGTCTGTGTACTTTTCTGTGAAAATATAAGCAATCACAGTATGAGGTGTACAGATTGTTAGTGTTCTCGTAACTTTCAGTTATAAAAGTATAATATTAGCGTTGACTATGTGCTGTCAACTTATGCCGTATTCACGGGAAACTTCCAACACATCTTGATCACAGTAAATTCATCAACGTATGGCTTACGTAAACGGCTATGGGTGTCGTCCTTCACAGAAAAGAACTATATAACTTACATATTCGGTGTATCTGAGAGAAGTAATGATTAACATTCCCTGCACTGCAGTGTCTTCCTCTCCTTCACTGTCTGTCTTGCTATGGTTTTTGTCCTGGCTTTCTCTCCTATGATTTTTGGAAACGTTACGGGTTTCTTTTCTTAACATGCCCAAAGTGCACACAAGACTTCCTGGTTTTTAATGCTTATTAATACTGTGACTGTTGCAACCAGATAAGCACAGTTAACCGTTATCGTGCCATAAATTCTTACACAAACAAACAGAGTCTTCTGTACAGACAATGAGATCTGAAACGTTGCTTTATCAGGCAGAGATATTATGTAAGGTGGATTGCGAAAGCCAAAATGTAGTGTGGCAGTTGAGGTCACCCACAGCTGCACCAGGAAGCAGCTTGAGAAGGCATTGAACTTGTTGAACCATTGCATTAGTGCAGGGCCGAAATTAGCACCCTTTCAGCCTTCCTAAGGCGGAGGGAAAGGGCGAGGATCGGTGGGCACGGAGATAAGGGTCAGCCATCCCCTCACCTCCTCAAAGAGCTCTGTATGGAATAGTTTTTGGTGGAGGGGACAAAGGGGTAGATGAGATACTTTCTGCCCTGCCCTTTTTTGGATTAAAGAAGTTACAGTTCCTTTTTAGCTTATCTTTTTAGGTGTTATTATTTATAATATACTCGACACTAGCAATAGCACACATTCTTCGATTGAGATTGACATGCCAGATGAGAAGCAGACAACCCACGTTCGCCCCATGAACTCTCATCAAAGGAAACGTTTGGTTTTGAATCCAGTGAAAAAGACTGACTGGCGGTTACATGAACTTTTCCAAAGAAGAACTATTATTTAGAAATATAAAGCCGTCACTCCCACTCCACCTCACTCTACCCTTCAAGAAAATCCATGGCTCATGAAAATTGTGGCATTTCAAACTAAATAATACTTATGAAAGGCATATTGCGCACATTGGTGCACATTGCGTTCCATTTATTCTTAAGTGGAAAGTAAGGTTTTATTTGCTACTTTTGAGTCAGAATGGTTCCTTAGCATCAGTGGCCTCAAACAGAGCTGCAATTATTCCCCGACAATGTATTGTGTACTTATGAATAATCTTGTGAATGATCTTAAGAATAGTGGCCTTGGTATTGAAACTGATACTTGTACTGTTCCTGCACTAATTTTTGCTGATGATATTGTTCTTGTGATGCCCACCGAATTGTAGCTGAAGCAGGCTTTGGATATATGTTCAAAGTTTGGAAAAAAGTGGAACCTAAGTTTTAATTCAGACAAGTCAAAAGTTATGGTAATCAGAGAGAGACTTAATAAAGGTCGCCGTTGGTTGTTAGGAGAATTACTGCGCTGCGAATGCAACATATTTGGGCATTTATTTCAGTAGTCATCAGAGGACAATTATCATGTAAATTCCTTTCTTAGGGAAAATTTCACAAGCTTAAAAGATGCAGCAAGGTCTTCATTAGCCTAGAATTTGGATTTTAACTGCCAAGCATAAGCGACCTAATCTGGCGGGCCATGGTCCTACCAGCACTGGGCCACGGCGCCCAACAAGAAATGAAATAGCTGAGCTCTTATCAACTCTTATCTTATCTTATGCCGTATGCATAATCCTTACGTTAGTTAACACAGTACAGTAACCACAGGTAACTCCCAAAACATTAGTAGTGTTCTCTATAGTTAACGCAATTGTGGATTATGCATACGGCCACAGATAGGGACAATGATTCTGCAAAATAACCTGAAGATTGCATCGACTGCCGTTATCGGTGATTTATGTTGGGAACCAATTATATTCATTTTTTTTATTATTATTGTAAAAGAGTATCTTACTTTGAAAGATTATGAGCATTACCAGGAACAAGACTTGTGAAAACCATTCTTAATATTATTTTGAAGTCTTTTACAAAGGTAAAGTGTTATCTTGGCCCTATATAAATAATGTGCATAATATTCATATGGAAGCAGGACTAGAGCATCTATTCTCACTACTATAGGCACGAAGATTTTAACCAAGAAAATTACATTTACCTGGTAACAAAACGAATGGTTAACGGTATGTGGAAAGAAAAACTCCCTCCGTTTTTATTCAGTAATAAAACTAAGTATCCAGTTTAAGCTTTACCTTATCAGTGGTCTTAATTTTTTATGTTAAATCATTAAAATTTCCTGCCAGATTAAAAACGCTTGGCCTAGAGCCCCAGCTAACACACTATCTTTAGTCAGTATTGGCCAGTCCTGGGCCAAGGTAGCCCAAATGGGGCCATCGGAAAATCAGCCGAGCTCATTAGTGTCACCATCAAGATGGCACGAACTTGCAGTGCCATCATTTTAAGCTAATTTGACTATATCGGCGTACCAAGTTCAGCCCATCTTGGCGACGACTCCACCTATCTAGGCTAATACCACTATCTTGGCCCTACGCTCTTCACTGGGCCGACATCGGCCTAAGTTGGATAGCTATGTTGGGGCCATCTTGGCAGCCAAAACCATCCCGAACTGGAACTGCCAGTAGCAGCCAAGACAGTGCCAAGATGGTCCCAGGATAGTAATGCAAGCTAGAGTCAAGACTGTGCCAAGATGGTCCCAATATAGTAATGCCATTTGGGGCCATGCCTTGCCAAGATGGTCCCGATCTGGATCTGCCCGCAGAAGCCAAGTCTGTGCAAAGATAGTAATGTCAGTTGGGAATATGACTGTGCCAAGATGAATCCAATATGGAACCTTCAGTAAGAACTAAAACTCTACCAAGATGGCCCCATCTTGGCCTCAAGATGGTCCCATCTTGGTCTTGCCAGCTGTAGTCAGTACTGTGCCAAGATGGTCCCAATATAGTAATGGCAGTTAGAGCCAAGACTATGCCAGGATGATCCCAATATTGTATGCCAAGATGGTCCAATATATTAATGCTAGGTGGGGCCGCCAAGACATTACCAAGATGATCCCAGTGTAGTAATGCTAGCTGGAGCGAAGACTGTGCCAAGATGGTCCCAAGATAGTAACGCCAGCTTGAGTTGTACTGTTGTTATACTGTTAAGTTATACCAAGTTGGTCCCAGTATACTAATGCCCCCTATCCTGGCTAATACCACTATTTTGGCCCTATGCTCTACACTAGACCGACATCGGCCTCAGTATTACCCAATATAGTAATACCAGTTGGAGCTAATACAGAGCCAAGATGACTCCAGTTTACATTAGTATAATTATTAATATTGCCAGTTGGAGCAAAAATCTTGCCAGGATTATCCTAATGGGCAAAACTAAGCCAGGACTGTGCTACAGTGGTACTGCATTTGACGCCAAGGCAGTACCATGATGGTCCCAATATATATTGGGTATTGCATAATATGGTCCCAGTATACGTTTTTATTGCCAGCAGTACCCATGATTGTAACACGTTTGCTCTAAAAGTCTGTGAATGGGAGCCAAGACTGAACCAAGATCGATCCAGCATACACCAATGTTGCTACTGGGAGTCAAACAAAACTGTGCCAGAATGGTCCCAACAGTAGGAGCAAACACTGGGCCAATGGATCCCCACATACGATAGCATCGCCACTGGGAGCCAATACTGTGTCATACTGGTCCAAATATACAGAAGTATTGCCAATGGGAGCCAAGACTGCGTCAAACTGGTCCAAATATACAGAGGTATTGTCAATGGGAGCCAAGACTGTCAAACTGGTCCAAATATACATAAGTATTGTCACTGGGAGCCAAGGCTGCGTCAAACTGGTCCAAATATACAGAAGTATTGTCACTGGGAGCCAAGACTGTGTCAAACTGGTCCAAATATACAGAAGTATTGTCAATGGGAGCCAAGACTGTGTAAAACTGGTCCAAATATACAGAAGTATTGTCAATGGGAGCCAAGACTGTCAAACTGGTCCAAATATACAGAAGTATTGTCAATGGGAGCCAAGACTGTGTCAAACTGGTCCAAATATACAGAAGTATTGCCACTGGGAGCCAAGACTGCGTCAAACTGGTCGAAATATACAGAAGTATTGCCAATGGGAGCCAAGACTGCGTCAAACTAGTCTCAGTATAGTAACATCAGTGGTACTCAACAGTGTGCCACGATGGTCCAAATCAGTAGTATTGCCATAATTAAATTATAGACTGAAGGCCACCCTGTGGTGAAGTGATAAATCAACTAATAATTTTATTTTTTCGTCCAACTGCATATGTTGATGATCATATTGTTGTGATTATAGCTTAACAAACATAATTATAAACAGTTATATAACAGTTATGTTGTACAATGCCATACAATACTAAAATTAATATTTCATTCATGATAATACATACATAAAGAACAGTGCACATAAATATATTATAATATATCATTATCACAAGCCAAATTAGTGGCAATGACTCTTTCTTAACACGCCTCTTGCAAGGAATATACAGAAAATGGAGCATAACAAAGTCAAGAACCGTAAAGATATATATAATAAAAGGGACATACACAATCGCATCCTCGTAGTCCTCAAGGAAACAAATGCATTATATAAGAAACAAATATTGCTAAATTTCTAATGAATATATAATTTGTGCTATTTTAAAGTCATCTAAACAGTTATAATAGTATGGACTTAAAAAGGATTTCCGTTTAGCTGCTAGATAAGGAATATCTCTTTAAAACACAGTCATGTCCCTTGTTTCCACTAGCTTATACTTGAAATATAATAATAATAATATTGTATTTTAAAACCCTACCATCACTTTGGGCATCAATGTGCCTCGGATACTTGTGTAAAATATCCTGATGATATAGCATCTGTAATGTGAGACAAATTTTTCTCTAAGATCAACGCCCACAACAGAGAAAGAGCATTATATAGCACAGTGGTGCGCACTTTTGAACGCAAAATGAGCCGAATTAGAATAAGGGCAGTGTGCACCACAGTAATGGGCTGTAATATACAAAAGAAAGGTAGTCTAAACTCCCAAACAGTTCCTCAGCATGCCTATGAACTTTCTCAACAACAACAACAACAAACAAAAAAAAAACCAACTCATCATGCAGTATTTACATTTTCACATTTTTTCCACGATCTGCTAGATAACTTGGTCGGTGGCGGCTAATGACCCCCCAAATTATTCCCCTCCTTCCCCCTTCCCCCCNCCCCCCCGATAGTGTGATTTTGTCTGTGTGTGTGTTTATGTGTACCGTTGCTGTAAATAACTCAGACAATGAACTTATCTCAATCCCTTTCACTTCCTCCTATTTCTGTTTCTGGCTCTCAGACATGTTTTCACTTGCCTTTCTTTGTACGTCTTAAATTTGCATCGTCAGTCTTGACTAGGTGTTAAACACGAAACGTCGACTATTTTTAATAAATTCACTTATACATTTTTCAAAAAATTTTGTGTCGTTGGGCAGAGTCGTATTTAGTTTTTATGTCATCTTGGAAGCATGATGGCATAAATAAGTTATCTTCTTCTTTTTCAGCATTCCCTGGTCATGCCTGTAGACCGCTATAGGCCAGGAACTGGGTGATCAGCTGCAGGTCTGTGCAGTTCCCCGAAAGCTTCGTTTCATAGTCAACTGGCAGCTGGCACTGGCGAAATATGTTATTTCTTTATGAGGGGGGATAGGGGAGAGAGGGGGGCCGAGTTGTGTAGGAAACGTGAAGGTTAGGATCTGTGTGGGAGGGTGGAAGTATGTGAGCGGCAAAGAGGGAGAGAGAATGAGAAGAGCTAGGCAGAGCAGAGCGAAAGAGATAGTAGATAAATGGGGGTGCTTGACGGATGCTGAAGGAGGAAGCTGGAGGACATGAATGAAGATACGTGCCTGATGTCTCATAATTGTGTAATCTACTATGTAAATTGAATGCCTTTGGCCTAGTGCCTATAATAAACTGAAACTGAAACTATATTCTGAGCTAGGCTTAAACCGGCACTGCATGGGTTGCACTTTATGACTAGTCGCCGCTGAACTTGGCTTACCAAACGAACTAGTATGAATTACCTCACAGGTATTGTTATAACGTAAAGAAAAGGTCTTTTTGTTGTTGTTTTTGTTGACAACGTTGGTTACATGCAGTGTGAATCTGAAGAGCGTTTTTCCAAAACTCGGTATGTAGTTTCTGTATAATTTTTAACTAAAGGGAAAAAAACACAAACGTAACTGCTCTTCACACATATATTTTTACTTATTGTAAAATGACGTATAATTTGAAGGAGTGCAGATTTTTAGCTGATTTAGGTTTTGAATGAAGTAACAGAGAAATGCATGCTTAAATACACCACCAACTCATTTTTCAACGAAAAGGACGTACTTACTGAGTTTTGGAAAAAAATGCTCTTCAATTATTTCCTGCTAATTTTGCCCATATTTGCTGCATGGATCACCATAAATTCAGTGTAGATAGACTTTTTTGTTGGTGTTGTTGGTCAGCAGTGGTATATTTCCTGTCGCCGAGTTAACAGTAAATGGATTTTCCTACCTCTGAATGTCTTGGGCTACCTTTGTTTGGTCCCTGCATCCAGACTTAAGAAAGGACATCTGACACTAGTGTAAATGGGAAGTAGTTATGTGGGATCATCTGCTGGTTTACAGAAGAAAAAAAATGAAACAATGCATCGTAGTCTGAACAGGGACTGTAGTTTCAGCGCCAGAAATTTTATGCCTTACAGCTACATCACTCAGATAAGATATAAATATACAGCGCCAAAACATGGGGTCAAAATGCAAGCTGATTTCTACTGTAATAGAAATAGAGTATACAGATAATTTTAGAGTGGCTAAGCTCCTTCCAGTTACATTCAAAATGTGTGTATTTGGCATAGTAAAGGTATATAAAAGCTCCACTCCTTCCAGCTGCAGCTGTATATCATTCGCTGAAACTACATATTATCGCCCATACGCTGATATACACGTCCTAGTGAGTATGCTCATGCCGTCATTTTCTTTTCGTACCACACTAAGTATGTCTCTGTTCCTGGCACGGTGTCTACAATCCCAAGCTTTTTCAAGAAGGGCATTATTACAGTTTCCTCCTTTCTGGAATGGAATGTGACCATGAAAACGCCGCCATCGCCTTTGGTTAATCTGCGCAACTCGTTGAAATGTTTTTGCAGGTGACTCTTCAGAGAGGTTTCATTAAAACCATCCATTGTGTACATGTCCAAAACATAGATTAGGCCCGCGGATCCTTCATGATGGTGGGAGAAAGACAGTACATCGATATTGTCTATCATTTCTGGAGTAAAGTTAAAAGATTTCTCTGGCTCAGTTGACGGGAGTGACGATGATAACAATGAAGAGGAAAAGGTAGATGCGAAGACCTTCTTTCTGTTGCCAAGAATTAAAGGAACATTTGATTCCATGATCCTGTAGCCAATGAACCACTTTAAAATTATTTGCCCGGGAAACAGTTTGTTAGTCACGTGCTGATTCGATAACAGGAGTCTAAGGTCCTCATTCGTCATGAGTGTAACCCTAGAAAAGTCTTCCGATGGTCCAAGGTCCTTCAGCATGTCCAGTTTGAAAACCAAGTTCAGTATATGCTGAAAGGAATAACCATAGAAGGCAATGCAACTATGTGAAAAAAAAATGATTTGGATTCAAGATACCTATGTATACCTCCCCTCACTATAAGATTTTTTGCATCGGGAAGCTGGGACACTGATATAAGCAAGTCGTAGATCTGAATACATGTAACACACTGTTTATTTGGGAATCCTGAGAGAGTGTTGTCTGTTGAAGCATCCAATCAAAACAGAGTGACAAATGAACGCTGCGCACGATCTTTTCTGCATTCAATATTCGCACCAGCTATGCTTCCCTTTACTGCATGCACATGACAAAGATCATAACGTCCCTTTTGTGAAACAGCGGTATCTATCGCGCTAAATACACTGTTCTCAGCTGCTAGACCACGCTAAATAAAATGTTTACAAAAAAGTCCCTACAGATCTTCAGTGTCAGGCGTTTCATTACATATCGACGGACCAATACATCCTCAATTTGAAGAATTTTGTTGCTACGTGAGTGAGGAAAATTCTTGTGTAGAATTTCAAATTACATTCATTCATTCATTCATTCAGACAGACAGACAGACAGACAGACAGACAGACAGACAGACAGACAGACAGACAGACAGACAGACAGACAGACAGACAGACAGACAGNAATTTAAAATTCTTTGCCCGGGAAACAGTTTGTTAGTCACGTGCTGATTCGATAACAGGAGTCTAAGGTCCTCATTCGTCATCAGTGTAACCCTAGAAAAGTCTTCCGATGGTCCAAGGTCCTTCAGCATGTCCAGTTTGAAAACCAAGTTCAGTATATGCTGAAAGGAATAACCATAGAAGGCAATGCAACTATGTGAAAAAAAGAATGATTTGGATTCAAGATACCTATGTATACCTCCCCTCACTATAAGATTTTTGCATCGGGAAGCTGGGACACTGATATAAGCAAGTCGTGGATCTGAATACATGTAACACACTGTTTATTTGGGAATCCTGAGGGAGTGTTGTCTGTTGAAGCATCTTATCAAAACAGAGTGGCAAATGAAAGCTGCGCACGATCTTTTCAGCATTTGATTTACCCACCAGATATGCTTCCCTTTACTGCATTCACATGACAAAGATCATAACGTCCCTTTTGTGAGTAGAAACAGCGATCTCTAACGCGCTAAATACACTGTTCTCAGCTGCTAGACTATGCTAAATAAAATGTTTACAAAAAAATCCCTACAGATCTTCAGTGCCAAACGTTTCATTACATATCCACGGACCAATACATCCTAAATTTGAAGAGTTTTGTTGCTACGTGAGTGAGGGAGGAAAATCCTTGTGTAGAATTTCATTCTCTGGAATTTGACCTCGTCAGCTGATATGGCATTATAAATCTTATTCCCTTCAAGGCAAATAAGAGTGGATTTTATCCTATTTTATTTAGTTAGCCAACACCTAGCTTTAGCAACCACTTGGGCGAGATCCTGTCCTTTCCGAAATCTCTTGGCCTGAATTCTGTGATCTATGATCCAACCTTTCTATATCGAATGACTTTGTTTTTGTTTCATAGCTGAAACTGTTTTTCTCGATGTTAAAGATTTATGACCTCACAAGATGAAGGATATATAATGCACATACTGCATTTAAGCCAAACATGGCGCAATATCACCATGTTATCTATACGGGTGCGCTGCTAACTTAGACTCAAACTCCGTCAAAAAAAAATATAGTGATGTAATGCTGAAAGCGTACCTTTCGAACAATTTCCTGGAACCCTTTTTCCTGGAATTCTCTCGCTGCTCTGGCATCACTCGTTCCAGTAACTCCAACGGCCTCGTTCTTAACGCACGGCCACGCCTCCTTAATGTGCTTGTCCAATGCTTCACTGAGTTTATGGAAGATCCCTTGGCCCCTGTAAGAATTATGAACTCTTCCAGCTCGCTTGACCACGGTTAGTCCGTCGTCTATCACGTGACTGAAGTAGAATCCAATCTGCAGACAATAGAGGGATAAGGAAAGTTCATTACGATAACGCTGATGTTGTTGTTGTTGTTTTTTTTGTGCTGTTGTTTTCTGTCAGCCTCGTTTGCTCTACTTTCATATATTGTACATTTCTCCTTGTTATCAGTTACATTTATGATGGTGTTACCAATGACAGAACTTACTAATACTACTAATAATAATAAGTTGTATTTGTATAGCGCCCAATCCCCGAGGTGGGCTCTAGGCGCTTTGACACTTTGACATTCTCTCAGATATACACGCAAGCTCATTTCAGTAGAATAAGTATGAGAAAACACTCGTACCTGAACACATACACACACACACACACACACACACACACACACACACACACACACACACACACACACACACACACACACACACACACACACACACACACACACACACACACACGCACTAGTTGTCAGACTGAATTTTTGCATAAAGGTATCATGTTGTTTTTGAGATCAACACCCATGTTGACATATTTAGAAGAAAAAAAAAGGCAATTTTTGCGGGTAACAGTGACAAATATACGATTATCCTTTTAATCATAGATGCTGAAATTACTAACAGAAATTTATTTTATATGGGTGTATTAGGGAAATCAATCATTGTTTGTGATGTTTTAAAAATTATTTATACCATACTTTTAAAAGTTCCTATTAGAGGTCTTAGAAAAGAGGAAGTTCTACTCTGCTTTATGTACAAAATATTGGCATATTTATTACCGGTTAGCATTTATAGTGTCAATTAACCTAACACTTAGATTTTTCTCTGTTTATATATATTTGCTTAGATGCAGATAAAAAATACGATTTGACTACATATTTGTTGTATATGGGTGGTTTTCAGTGAATAATAAATAAATAAAAATTGTAGATAAATTGAGAAAAATTAGAAAGAAAGAAAGAAAGAAAGAGAGAAAGAAAGAAATTGGTGAAGATGAAGAGCGGAAAAAGGAGGAAGACGAAGAGGTATAGGACGATATTCATAAAAATAAAAATATAATGTATTGTTGCTCTCGATGATGAGTGTTCCAAGGCAGAAAAAAAGTATGTCTCCAGGAAAAGGAAATCTTGAACGGCAAGATGCATCTATCTATAGATCACAGTCTGTCAAGTACCACCCCGTATACCTCTTATGCAAAAGAAGGGAACAAGAGGAAAAAAAACAGGGGCTTACGGCTTTTCCGTTAATGTCAGCCACCAGAGGATATATATCCGGGTCATCCATGAAAGAATAGTACATGTCCTTTATGTAATCTCTTCCCAAGTAGACGTCACCAATCTCCACCACCGCCTCGTAGTCCTCGGCACGTGCTCGTCTTATGACAACTTCCGCTTCCGGGTTTTCAGCCGCCATGTTTTCTTTTTTTCACCAGTGGTCTTTGCTGAGTACACTACTACTGGGCTGAAGTACTATGGGAAAAACCTAGGATGAAGAGGAATGATAGCTATCCGTCCCACTTACCAGTCCAACGACATCTGTCTGTCTGTCTGTCTGTCTGTCTGTCTGTCTGTCTGTCTGTCTGTCTGTCCAGACATTGACCTATGAGACATATTCTCAGTACCTTTCCACCCACTCCACTCACCTCCGTTCCCAATATTCTGAAATGGAGCAAACTTCATTTTTGTCTAATACAAAATTATGTAGATCCATGAATAAAATATAAAATCTAACAAAGGAATAAGTGTACATAAGGAACAAAGCCGGGGTTTAGCATTAAAAGAAAATCGTTCCCGTATTTCAACCATGCTAGTCTTTCTAGTAATGGCGGCCTCGTTTGAAGACTAGCCAGTGTGACCAGTCTGAGAGATCCCCAGAAAGAGGAAAGTTCATTATTCAGAATTAAGTTCTGTAATTAATTTGTCTCACACTAGAAGATTCTCTTTATGGTTTTAATATGCACTGAAACCTATAACGAATGACATCCCATTGACAGCTATGGAAAAGTCTAGAAAGTCGTTAATTTTTGTTTTCTTCAGTAATCAGAAGGTCCAAAATGTAGATTTAATTCTTCTGGCTTTGTTTTATTCATTAGTCTACAGCTACACATGCATATTCGAGGGGTGCCTGGGCAAAGGCCGTATCGTTGTATGAAATATATAAGGGAGATAAGACCTTTGCGCAGGCACCTGTATTTCAGCAACATGCGAGTCATTATTAGTGACAGTAACAAGCACTCCCAGAACATCCGTGCAGCCACCATGGAAATAACTTACGATGACACGACAGTGTAGGTACAAATTCTAGGCGAGGCGGCCGCCCTTCATCAACAGTTCTCGAACTTTGTCCCTCGGTCCTCGTGTGCTGTGAAATCTGAGCGCCGACCGTAAATAATCGATTATTTCAGCTTGGTTTCACAGACGTATCACTTGGCAAATCACAATGACCATGCGAAAACTCGATACAGTTATGTCGTTACGGCCTGATTTTTCGCTCTCCTGAGCGCGTTATCTTCAGTTATTGTGTACTTTTATGTACAAGTTGTTAGTAACAAATTTCCCTGTATTCCTGTAATAAGATTGTTTTAACACTAACAGTAACACAAATGAGGGGTGATAGGTAGGGAAAGGGATTTAGAATTCCACCGTTAATACCGGATTCCCGTTATAACCGTGGTTCTATAAAGAGGTACCTCTGTATGAACTTGAACATTCAACGATACACCATTAATTTAAATAGCTATGGTGTAAGGTAAATGAATGCTGAAAACAAACTTGATGGGACTTAATCATTACTGAAGTACACTCACCCCAAAATAATCGCAAGCTCCGCTTAATCATAACATTTGAGAACTTACATGTTAACGATGGTATCTCTTCCCATCGGGATCTGAATATTAACTCTGCATGATAAACGTTACAAAGGGTGCTTTCAGCACCTACATGCTAATGTAATTCTTACAATAGTATGAGATCCCATCGGTAAAGCGTAAGCTCTCAATTCTCAAAGAAAATTACTGGACAACTGCCTTTCTCCTTAACTGTAACTTCTTAGGGCTTCCGAGAAGTTAATATTATTAAGAGCCGACTGTGCTTGAATGCGGCCATGGAGATATAGTTTACAGGCTCAAAGAGTCAAATTGATGATAGACAATACTGACTTTCGGACATTTTAGTCTTCAGTTCAGCCGTCTTATGACAAAAAGACTCACGATATGCGCTGTGATTTATAGTGCATATGTACCTTTTTGTCATGAGATGGCAGATTTGTAGACTCTCTCACTTCTCCTGTCCATCCCATCCCTCAATACAAAACCCAGGCTCACGTGTCTGTCCGTTTGTTTGTCTTCCCGTCCTTCTCTGTGCCCGTTACGTCACATTATCCAGTAGAATCTCTCTCTATATAAAACATGACCTAAGTATGGAAAATGTATAGTTATTATTGAGGTAAACTTATTAACAAGGTCCACCTGAATAATGAAATAAAAGCAACAGAATTACAATAATAATGAATCCGTACATGTCTAATTCAAACATAATAACAGTATATTATTACGATTATTAAATGAGAAGCGTACTTACTATCGAAGTTCAGCTGCACTGACGTCATTTCATATGTGTCAGTTTTCACTGAAATGCTCTGTTATACCGTTCGTCCACATTCGGTCATTTTTTTTCCGCGTTGGCTTCGTGGTGTCTATATTTTTCTAATACATTAGACAACGCTTGAAGCAAAAACTGGTTAACCCGAAAGTACCGCTAAAACGAAAGAAAAACAAAATCCCCTTTTATTTTCCTCTGTCACGGCTTCCCTGTCTAAGCTAAAACGTTACTTAAACCGGACATAAGATTCCGCAGATTTCGTTTTAACCATTGTCTACTGTGTAATAATACTAGGAATAGTGATAACAATATAATACAGGTAACATTAATGGGGTTTACACTAATAATAACAGTATAATACATGTAACAATAATAATAATAATAAGCATGAGGTTTAAGGTTACAGGCCTGTAATTGTACTTTCACTTTGTGGTCGTACAACTTAGGGGGTATATTTCATCTCCCCTTTTTTCTTTTTTGGCATGCCCTGCTTCCAGTAATAAGGGCTCCAGGGGGGAAATTTTGATCTCATGGGAATCGTGTCCATTTTACTTTATTTTACCAGGCACTATTTAGCCCTGGGCTGGAACTGCCAGGTCAAGGGTGTGCTCAGGCGGAAGAGGAGGGGTTTGGCATTGACCAGTGAAAAATGTAGGGTCTGTTTACAAATAGCAACCAAGCTCAAAATTTCAATGGGCTTGCTAAGGTTGGGTAAGTCTTAAAATTTGGGCCACATAATGGGCTTCAATCTGGTATGGGTCTGGGTGAAAGCTAAAACTTTGGGTTCAGAGGGCAGCTCAAAATGTTAATATAGCCCATAGAGGAAAAAAGGATCCAATCCTATTTCAGGTCTGTAACCTATATAGTAATGATAACAACATTATTGATACAATAATAATGAAGTTATATTAATGATAACAATTTACTACATATATTAATTGTGAAGTTTATAGTAATAATAACATTTAATAATAGTGAACTTTATGATGATAGTAACAATATAACACATGTAATAATAATGAGGTTTATAAGTCTCATACTTCATAGCCAGGCATTGCAAAATAACGCAATCTCACCTTATTATTATTCTGGCAGGCCTGATCATTCAATGATGTACAATACCGCTGCCATTAACAGACGCTGATTATTAGAATATTAACACTCTGGCAATATGTTTCATTGCCTATAGCCAGGCATCCATTATACAGATGTGTGGACTGAGGAAACGTGAATGTAAGGTTTCCCCAAGGTACAACTTAATGGTGGCAGGAAATTCGAACCCATGGCTTTTAGGTGTTGAGCTCAACGCCGTTACTATTTCGGCCACGCTGCCTTATAGATAGTTAAGATAGCCTTAGCGGTTATGTTGTTTTGGAGACTACCTTACATGGCAGAATAAAGTTGCTGGCTATGTCGAAGGACAGTATCGCAACGATAATGATACAGTTCATTTAGTCATAGACAGATCATGGACTAAATCGATATTTCGACTAAATCGGTCCTGTTTTTAGAGAAAGCCATGTTGCTTTTGTGACATTGTTCCATGTGAGGTGTACGTGTCTGACTGCTACAGTAATCTCTCAAAAATAGTGTACCTTACCTGCCAGTTTCTGTCTCTCCCTTTATTTAGCACGGTGTGCGAACATCAGTCTGTCGTGACTCTCTCCTGCTTTAGTAAAACCACACTGCTACGGCATATTAGACTATACACATTCTGACCTATATTATATGTCATACACTAAGTGCCTTGGCCTATTTTCTTTTATCAAAACCTACTTGCCTCGCTGCAATTTTTGCATGTACATTGTCTAGAACTTGCAGCTGGCTCAGGAGAGTTGCACAATCGGACAAGTCGCCCCTGATCCTCCCTTCTTCCTCGCACAAAACGATGCGTTTGAATGAGCTGCTGGGCGTTTTGTTCTGGTTATAATAACAAAATAGTATCATGCATCCAATTCTCTGTGCAAATATTTATTGTTACAGACGAAAGGGGGCAAATATAACCAATGGCTTCGTACAATCAACTCCGCTTAATAGCAGTTTTTGGGGAACACAGAAAAGGTTACGCGTAATTTCGGTTGTTTCATGGGAAAGTGTTGGAGGTGGAAAAAAGTGGGG
>JAWQUT010000910.1:112191-126462 GCA_033807755.1 Ellobium chinense
CCAACTGGATTACATCGGGCTGACCTTTCCTACGTAGATGGGAGGACTCCTAGTCTCCTAGTGTTTGTGTGTGAGCGTGACGGGCCATTCCGCTCTTTAAATAGAGCTACTATCAGAGAGGAGGGGGGGGGGGGNGGGGGGGGTAGGAGACATTAGATGTAGCGAAAAAATGCAGATAGGTTAGCCGGCAATGAGATTTCAGAGTCTCTAGATTTAGATTCCAACTGGAATGGACATTCATTTATAAGACGATGAATTATTGTTAGTAGTAGCTATGCAGCTATCTGAGAAAGCTAAGTTGCTTAAAAAAAACACCAGTGAATAAGAAGAAGAAGAAGAAGAAGAAGAAAATGGTGATGATGAAAATGATAGATGAAAATGATAATGTTGATGATGATGATGTGATTATGATAATAATGATGAAGAAAAGAAGTAGAAGAATTTATCTCACTTACTTACCTATTCCACTCACGACACACACCGTTTTCCTAGTCCTACCTCACAAACTCGCCCCCTTCCCTCTCTCCTTGCGTCTTACTTTTAAAAGTGCTACAGGTACATCAGCTACGCCACATGTAGAGATACATAGCAACACAGCATTCATTTTCTAGCCACACATTTGACCTAGTCTAGCTTGCCCTAATCTGGCATGGTTTCAGACCTAAGGCAAGGTCACTGAGCTATCTCATTTCTGCCAGCTGTATAGGTGATGGACTGTGGAGACATTAGCACGTATCCTGGGCGCCACTTAATAAGGACGCCTTTGGGATAGTCAAAAACATTTTCTTCATAATATTTATGACTTGTCTTTTGACTGTCTTTGGATTATCAGCATTAGGATGGCCAGGTTCTTTAACCAGTTTTACACGTCTTAGTAATAATAATAATAATATAAAAAAAAATAACAGTAACAAGGCCTGGTCAATCGACTTCACAATACTATTACCTCAGCAGGCCATGATCACATTAAGACATTCTCCACTCCCTAGGGAGCATACAGCACCGCAGTCATTTAGGTTACAGACCTGTAATTGTACTTTCACTTTGTGGTCGTACAACTTAGGGGGTATATTTCATCTCCCCTTTTCCCTCTTTTGGCATGCCCTGCTTCCAGTAATAAGGGCTCTAGGGGGGGAATTTTGATTATCATGGGAATCTGTGTCCATTTTACTTTATTTTACCAGGCACTATTTAGCCCTGGGCTGGAACTGCCAGCTCAAGGGTGTGCTCAGGCGGAAGAGGAGGGGTTTGGCATTGACCAGTGAAAAATGTAGGGTCTGTTTACAAATAGCAACCAAGCTCAAAATTTCAATGGGCTTGCTAGGGTTGGGTAAGTCTTAAAATTTGGGCCACATAATGAGCTTCAATCTGGTATGGGTCTGGGTGAAAGCTAAAACTTTGGGTTCAGAGGGCAGCTCAAAATGTTAATATAGCCCACAGAGGAAAAAAGGGTCCAATCCTATTACAGGTCTGTAACCTTTACAGGCGTTGATCACTAGCATTCTGACAATATCTTCCACTGCCTGTAGCCAGGTATCCATTTTACAGACCGGTGGACTGAGGGAAATGCGAATAAAAATGTTTTCTCAACGTACTATCAACATGACCGTGATCGGGAATCGAACGCAAAACCTTCAGATCTTGGGTCAAATACTATAACCGTTCGGCCGCGCTGTTTCACTATTAAATAGAAACACAGAGATGAGCACATACCTCACAGTGACAGCCACTATATAGTAAAACCATTACCTTTCGCACATACGCCACTGAATGAAGAGCTGGGAAGAGCCACATGAGCACATACCTCACAGTGACAGCCACTATATAGTAAAACCATTATCTTCCGCACATACGCCACTGAATGAAGGACTGGGAACACATCAGTACCAAATACTCGACTGCTGCCTGTGGTATACATTAATTACCTTTCCCAGTTAGGCCACTGTGTATAATTAGAGAGGAATTCCTTTCCATAAATTGAGAACTTGCGCATTAACGATGAGTATAAAATCTCCGCCGAAGTCAAGTAAGGACATCTCACACGCTCATGTGAATGAAAAATTTAGTTTTNTAGCATTAGGATGGCCAGGTTCTTTAACCAGTTTTACGTCTTAGTAATAATAATAATAATAATAATAAATAACAATAACAAGGCCTGGTCACGCGACTTCACAATACTATTACCCCAGCAGGCCATGATCACATTAGGACTTTCTCCACTCCCTGGGGAGCATACAGCACCGCAGTCATTTACAGGCGTTGATCACTAGCATTCTGACAATATCTTCCACTGCCTGTAGCCAGGTATCCATTTTACAGAACGGTGGACTGAGGAAAATGCGAATAAAAATGCTTTCTCAAAGTACCGTACTAACAACATGACCGTGATCTGGAATCGAACGCACGACCTTCAGATCTTGGGTCAAACACTGTAACCGTTCGGCCACACTGCTTCACTATTAAATAGAAACACAGGGATGAGCACATACCTCACAGTGACAGCCACTATATAGTAAAACCATTATCTTCCGCACATACGCCACCGAATGAAGGACTGGGAACACATCAATACCAAATACTCGACTGCTGCCTGTGGTATACATTAATTATCTTTCCCAGCTAAGCCACTGTGTATAATTAGAGAGGAATTCCTTTCCATAAATTGAGAACTTGCGCATTAACGATGAGTATAAAATCTCCGCCGAAATCAAGTAAGGACATCTCACACGCTCATGTGAATGAAAAATTTAGTTTTCCCCATCACTGAGATTTTAAGTCTACACAAGCCATTAATGTAGACCCATTTCTTCTATTTACGAGATCTTTGCTTAAGAATTGCAAACGGCATTGAAAAAAAAATCAACATTAAATTCAACATTATTCGACTCCAAAAGTGTTTTTTTGTTGCTTTAGGTCAGCTATCTAGCCAATAGTACAAAATTTGAAATAAGTGCTCCGATCGATATTAAAGTACAGTAAAAGTACTGAAAGTAATTTTATCAGTTTACAGAGGGGATAAACTGATTTAGGAGATGTTATAAGTATGCGCATGAGACTTCGAATAAGATAAGATAAGATAAGATAAGATAAGATTGTCCACAGTGGCACTTTGTCTCTTTTACCCTGCTACTTACATGATATACAAGCGTAATTAACACAGACTGATATTATATAGATGTACATAACCTGAAGTGTACGAACATACATCTACACACACACACACACACACACACACACACACACACACACACACACACACACATACCGTAGAAGTCATACCCTTGTGTGTTTGACTTCTTGTGAATGCGTAAATCTCTGATCGAATTCACTCATAGCTCACACACAAACACAGAATGCTGTGCACTAAAACTTTCACTCACAATGCACAGTGCACTGAAACTATCACTCATAATTCACAGTGCACAAAAACTATGACTCATAATTCACAGTGCACTAGAACTATCACTCATAATTCACAGTGCACTAGAACTATCACTCATAATTCACAGTGCACTAAAACTATCACTCATAATTCACAGTGCACTAAAACTATCACTCATAATTCATAGTGCACTAAAACTATCACTCATAATTCACAATGCACTAAAACTGCCACTCATAATTCACAGTGCACTAAAACTTTCACTCGTAATTCACTCATAATTCACAGTAAATGGAAGTCTATTCTCTCACTGGGCACGCAAAATGAAGTTCTGCACGATGGCAGATATCGCGATTTGACACAACGCTGTGACAGCACCCTTCTAGTCCTCCGTCGTCTGTCTTTATTTATGTAGCCCGGAGTTCTTATGTGCTCCCCCCCCCCAACCTTCTTTTTTTCTTTGTCTCCCTGGGAGTGCTGCTGCCTTCAGGAGTATGGAAACTCTTGCCCGCCATTTTATTCCCACAAAATGGTCAACTAAATGGTCAGATTTAACCTTTTTCCACCCTTCCGATTTTGGTAAACTTGTGTCTGGAAAGTCAAAAGATGCTGTTTATCCACTCTGTGAAATAATATTTCAGTTTACCTGCATTTTGACCTATAAACCACTTCTGTCCCTGACTAAACGCTTCCATCTCTACTCCGAGTAATTAGCCCTCAGTTGTGGCTCTGCTACCTCGTGATATGGGGATGTATAACGCACTGTGAAGGGCACACAGGCTGGCGAGTATATCGTATTACACAGTGTGATAATACAGTGTATTAAATTTATGGCGCGACGGTCGTATAATACTAGATAGGCCTACTGATACTACTATGGTGTTTCTTTTTACTGCCTATTGTAGCAAACCTCTCCTGTTGGTAAATACACCGGTAATTTTTGTACCAACAAAAAAAAAAAAAAATCCAAACTGATGATATTGGCTCAGCTACATTGATGAAAGGCGACAACTCCAGAATTTTAAAGACATATCTTGTTATGACGGTTACTGCCTCTTATCTCTCTAACTATTCAAAGGTTACTATTATTAGCATCTATTTATTTTTTTTTTTAGTTTCTTTTAGCCCTTTATAACAAAATGTGTTATTCTACAAATTTCACTGTGAATTGGGAATATTTTCCCCGTGGAGGTTAAAAGTACTTCTTTTGCCCGACGTTTTAAGGGCAAGAAAAATGGGAGTCATCGCCTAAAAGTTTTCGTACATCTCGTTCAAAAATAGCCAGTTCGCCTTCTGATTTGATCTCCAATTATAATTTTTCATATTATGCTGGATTTCACCGCGTGCCAATACGTTGGTCTAACACACGTTATTTTTACATCTCTTCAGTTCAGTTCAGTTTATTATAGGCACTAGTCCAAAAGCATTCAATTAAGGCCTACATAGTACATTACACAAATTCGAGACATCAGGCACCCATCTTCATTCATGTCCTCCAGCTTCTTCCTTCAGCATCCTTCATGCACCTCCATTCATCTACTCTATCTCTTTCGCTCTGCTTTGCCTGGCTCTTCTCATTCTCTCTCCCTCTTTCACGCTCACAATACTATAAGGCCCATATCGTCCTCTAAGAGCCAATTTCGCGTATCATGGTTTTGGCAAATTTTACAGGAGAGACCAAAAAAAAAAAAACCAAAAAAACTGATGAAACCAGTTCTGATAGGAATTATAGGTGCTTAAAATTAAATAAGCATATAGTGATAGGGCTCTGCATATTACCATTTCAATTTTTTGGGACAAAATAGCAAATTTTCAAAGATTTTAATATTACGTGTTTTGGGAATTGTAAGTAAACGCGTAACTACAGTTACGCGAAATGTGTTCTTCATGAATTTCATGTTACGCGAGTTTGTAGCTTGCTGCAGTGCTTCATCAGAATTTATTTGAATTAGGCGGTAAAAGTAATCTAATCATATCACGTTTACCGTCTAATCCAAATAAAGTCTTCAATAAAGGGAACAGATATGGTTTATCGCTATTGTAACACGAATTCGTTGCAAAAAAATGCTGGTTTTTATTACCGAACATTGGAATATTTGAATTAAAGAGGTAAAAGAAGATAAATGAAAGATCGTATAGTAATATAAACAACTCAAATCATCAAAAATGACTCAGGGAAATGTGGAATAAGCATGTCGATATGGTAGTAAACTTATCACTAAATCACTTCGGAGCAATTCCAGTGGAAATGTCACACAAATTGCTCTGATTTATGAAAACAATGACTCTACAGCAGCCAGTTACGTTTTATATTTAAATACATAATTATAATTAACACTCGTTAGAAACAACCAAAATTAATTTTGTTATAAAGTTAAATCTTTTCAGAAATTAGCTTATATCAGGGTTGAGCAAGTTCACCAAAAAAAAAGCCAGTTCAGACCAAGATTAGTTCACCTACGGAAAAAAAACTCAGCACATGGTTTTCATTTTCGAGGTTGACATGGAGTTGTGAACTGAGCTGAAACGTAGTTAGAAAATTCCAGATGAGATCAAGTTCAAATCAAACACTGAAGATAAATAGGGTTCAGATCAAGATCAGTTCATCTAAAAGAGCTGTTTAGCACAGAGTTTAGCTCTAAAGTTCACGATCTGAGCTCATGTCTGGTCCACCTTGACGTATATGCAGTGACACTCTGCTGAAACTGCCCCTCAGCAAAAATTACAAGCATGTACATAACTTGTGTAAGTTTTGGCTGGACACTGCATATCCATACCATGATACGTTATCATTCTAGTACCCTGGGTTATTGAATGGAGCAAAGGTCAAGATGATATAATTGAGGTCAGAGAAGGGATACACTTTACAATATACTGTTATCTCAGTTTACGAATGTTGTAAATCCAATTGATCAACATGGTGGAGAGACAGGGCATATTCTACTGACGGTGGTCTATAACCTGAAGGTATGAAGATGCCAGCTGTACCTGACATAAGACTGAGTATGCAAGTTTAAATAGTCCCTTCAAAATCAGAAAATTGGCCATGAGGAGGGGAGGAAGGAAAGGGATTGGATTCTAATTTTAAAGGCTTAGATAGACGCAGACACCTTTGTAGACTCTGAATAGTGGGGGTTTAGCCACTCAAGTGTTAACTGAATAGTTGTTGCTGGGTGCGGAGATTATTTTGTTTACTGTGTGAAAAGGCCTAAAAATCTTGGGTCCTCTGAATTGTTGCCAACGTTCTCAAAATCTAGTTGATTGAGGGGATATTTTTGTGTGTCAAAATTTGGAGGAAGAGTTGAACTACATGTATGGTAATATTTTGGGTTTATACCCCCGGATAAATCAGTGAGCGGTATAAAAGTTTATAAAAGTTTAGAAAGACAATAGTGAAAAAAACATCGGCATCTTCAGGTCTTTGACACCTATTTTTTCTTCTTTTGGCCCTATTAACATTTTGTGTTATTCTACATATACCATTGTGATTTGGGGAAATTTCTTCCATGGAGGTCAAAGTACTTTTTTTGCCTGATATTTTAACGGGAAGAAAAATGGGGTTGAACGACAAAAATTTTTCACAAAGGTATTTCGAAAAAGATCACTTCGAATTCTGATTTGGTCCCCAATTTTTCATTTGGCTGATTTTGACCGCGTGCGAATACATAGGTCTATACATTTTATTTTTTTTATCTAGAAGGCTCAAATTGTACCTGAAACTTACAAATTGGATGCTCTATTTGGATCACAGATCATTTTACACATTTCTACCCTCTGACACTGACTGGCAGGACCCCAAAAAAAGGGGAATTTATATATTAGCGGATTAATTGGGTTGTACACAATGAGTGATTTGCCCCTCTAATAGGTGCCACAAACTTTCATACCTAAAAAGAATCCAATATGGAAACGAGGCACAGACAAACAACACGCTAGAGGAATGAGATATTCAGGGATCATGACCATGCAATGAGGAAAAAAATTCTGAGAAAATCGAGATGAAAGAACAAATTTATGCTGTGTAATATAGTTCATCTAATATACCCACAAAAACTCAAATTTTACCACAACTACTGACCATTTTCCCATAAATTCCATGACTGTTTTTGACGAAATGATTGTATTCTCGATTTGCACATCAAGCAAAAATTTGAGATAGGATAGTCCTGTAATCTTCAGAGCCTGACATATCAGTTTCTAGTTCAGCGATATCGGTCCCATTTAAATGACTCTAAGATCTATTACTTTCAAATGTCAAACAGTTTGACTATTCAATGCACCGAAGGTTAACATATTACATTGTTATGCTTAGACACGAACCAGTTCATAGACTGAGGTAGACAAGACAGAGGGCAATAGCTATTATATAAGTCCAGCGGAACCTGGAGGGTTGTGCTTGAGCAGCAGATGTAAAAATTGAATCTCATTAAGCGTACAGAGCAGTAGGTGGACTCCGGCCAGTCAGGGGCAGAGAGTCAGATGAATGAAAGGATAAACAGAACGGAAAGACAGAAAGAGTGTCAGACAGGTAGGATTTGGTTTTTATTATATGAAGCTTTGTGGATTTCGATTCTCAGTGAGTGATGGCTCCATCGTTCTCAAGACGAAGACTGTTTTTTTTTTATCCTGTTACAAGCTTTGTTAGTGTCTTTGGTTCAGCAAATGATATGAAGAATTAAAAAGGTAAAGATTAGGATAAACTTATGTATAAATAACTCGAGATTTTACTTCCGTACATTTCTCCCGTGAGCAAGCTGTTTTTTAGCTTACAAATGCGGAGAACAGTATGGAAAAACCATGTGGAATTTCGGTATCTCCCGTGGAACCGAGGCACAATAAGTGTTTTCTCAATGACGAAGTTCACCAGTGGAATATTGCGATCTTCCATCCAACCAACACTCAACAAGGAAAATAACTTTCTTAATAACAGAAGTGGGGAGTGAGCGAACACAAACAGATGCTCACACACTGTAGGATAAATGGGAAAGTGCTCAAGAAGACAAATGCAGAGGGAAAATTGGATGAAGAAAAGAAAAGTGATTTGGGGGGGAGGGGGGAAAGGAGCGGAATCGAACCCACGAGATCTGCGGCGGCACTTGTCGCCTCGCCGCGGAATCAGACAGACCTTTATACACAGCCACGCCTTTATTTTGAAAAGTATCTTGGTGGATGAGGGTCTTTCCAGCAGCCAAACAGAAGACTAGCAATAATTATAGCGCTAGGCACGAGATTCACACAAATAACAACTTTCTCACTTCCCCCACCTCCCCGCCATCCACTCCCTACCTTTCAATCAACCAACGCCTGTTAAGCTTAAGTTAGTAAACTCGGTAAGACAAACAGAAGCACACACACCATTTATTAGATAAACATAGTGAACAAGACGATGCAATATCATAGGTGTAGTACAAGGTGGAAGGTGGTACAAGGTACAACTGACGACACTTTACAACAAAAACGACACAAGCAAACGGGATTACTAAGTTTAAGTGGCGTAATTATTTTTGTAAGGCCCATACAACAGCTTTCATCACAATATCCAAAAAAGCAGCATAATCTTTTAAGCTCCATTGTATTCTGTGGTTGATCAGTTTCCTATACTTCAACATATTCGGGCTAGTAAAATATTTCTTACCTATGAATTTCTTTCTTTCCTGAATAAAATTAAGGCATTCTAGTGAGTAATGAAATCCATCTCCTATTGTGTTTAGACAGAAACTGCACGTTCTCTGCTGGTAAGGTGTTTTATTGTACCTGCCTGTCTCGAGCGGGAGTTTATGGTTTGATATTCTAAGTTTAGTTAGTGCCTCTGTTTGTTTCTTGTCAAGTACAGTTAAATAAGATTCCATATTCCATTTGTCTTTAAAAACTAAATGCGTAGCTCTTTCCTTTATTAGAGGTGCCGCAATCACTATAAATCTTTTGTATAGTTTGGTCTTTGATGGTTCGTCTTACCGATGCTCTGTTAATTGGGTCAATCGTTTGTTGTAACCGTAAAAACGTATGACCAGTATCATTCAATATACTCTCTATTTTCTTGAACCATTTACAATCAGTATGTTTTTTCATTTGGTCTTCAGTCGTTATCTTAAAAAGTTTTGCTGATATTTTCCCTGTTTTGCCAGTAACTAGCTTGTTCCAAAACATGAACATTCTTTAGTTAACTGTTACTCTGAGTGGTTGTTTACCTAGCTCGCCATAAATCATATAGTTAGGAGTGCTGCTTTTCACTCTTAACAACTGTTTAAAAATATTGTAATCTAAACTTTTCGATTATACCTATATTTTCAAATCCCCATATCTGAGCTCCATATAATACAATAGGTTCAACTGTTGTTGTTTTTTTTTTGTTTGTTTTTTTTTCAAATAATTCTACTTGACACTTAACTAGCCTTAACCTTTCGCGGCATTTTCGTCTTAACCCTAACATGGCCTTTCTGGCACTTGCATTATTGGCTTTCATAGTTTTTATCAATCTACAATTTGTGTTAAATTCAACGCCAAGATATCTAAAGTTCATCAATAGTTTCTACTTGCTCACTGTTCAATGTAAACACACGTTTACATTTCCGACCAAAGCACATTATTGTCGTCTTCGTTACATTTACTTTCAGTTCTCCGAAATCTACAATAATTGTCAGATGAGTTCAGGGAGACCTGCAAGTCTCTTTGTGTGGTAGCCAGCAACACAATGTGGTCAGCATCCATTACTAATAACAAATGAAGAGATAATTCGACGTCATTACAAGTATATGAAACCGATGTCCCGTTTCCTGACTGGATATATATTTTTTTTGTGATTATTTTCAAGATTGCAGTATCCAGTGTCTTCGATGGAATCTATAGTAAAACATTCCAGTATGATGTGGACTGGTCGATGAGCACCGGATAGTAAAGGGTTAAAAAGCACTGACAGTCATATTTATAGCAAATCAGGTGAACAAACAAAATAGTCTGTAACAGAGGCATAGGTGCACTTAAGGTTGCAGGAGCCAAATTGTAAAAGCTTCTTTGAGCCATTTAATAAAAATTTCTTCTCTAACCACAGGAATTTTCCGAGATGGCCAAGACTAGTCTGCAGGTCTGGTGCCATCACTGTGCTCAAATTATTTACTGTTTACGGTGGGGATCCTTCGGTTAGATTTTTCAAAATTTTAAATTGCATGAAAAGAGGTTAAAAATTTGGCCTTCTTTTGCAGATCACAGGTCCGCACAAATGAAATCCGCTGAAGCCATTGGGAAACACTGCCTGCAACAATTATTTTTTTACAAATTCAAAACTGAATTTCACCACTTTTGCGGTGTGGTTTCATGTTATATGATGATTTCTACGGACAGATTTTATACTCTGCTACTATCGACTCGTATAGTCCAATTTGTTTGACGGATTAGGTTCCTGCAACCTTAATAACAATAACAGAAGTGGGAAGACAACTTTCTTAATGACGTAGTAGAACGTTTCGGTTTAATACACAACAAAAAAATGCATGTTTTGTAGAGCAACATGGCCGAATGGTTGCAGCTTTGAACTTAAGATCTAAAGGTCGTGGGTTCGATTTCCGATCATCTTCATGTTTTAGGAACCTTGAGAAAGCATTTCATTCACATTTTCCTCAGTCCACCTGTCTGTAAAATGGGTACCTGGCTATAGACAGTGAAAGATATTCTCAGAATGCTAGTGATCAGCGACTTTAAATGGCCGCGGCACTGTATGCTCCCCAGGGAGTTGAGAATGTCCTAGAGTGATCAGGCCTGCCGGGATAATAAAAGTGTGTAGTCGCGTGAGCAGTTATTACCCTTGGATACGAGACTTATAAACTGCATTACTATTATGTTTTGGACACCAATGTGGTTCGTTTTGTAGTTTCTATTTAAAGCTCAACAAGAAAAAGAATCTTAGCCACGGATCAGTCAAAAAAAATTCTAACAAGAGGTTTTTCAACAGTTTACGGTCCAGGTGGGTGGGGTGAACAACAGGAAGAAAGTCTACCAAAATTTGAGATCCGGAAGTGCGTTAAAACTAGGTCAGATTCAAGATGGCCACCGCCGGCCTTGAAAATACAGTATCCGGCTATAGTTTTAATAAAAAATAAGCCTAGAATAATATTTTTGATGTCTAGACTGAGGTTTTCAGAGTCAAGAAATTCAAAGGCACCAATAAAAATACCATAAGTTTCCAGTGAGTTGCTCACTCATTATAGCACGAAAATATGTCTTAACTATAGGTTCATTTCCCGGGCAAGTTTCACATTGTCAAAGCTGTGGACTTTTTAAGATCGCAGTTAGAACTGTCAGATTTTTTCAAAAATCTTTCTAAGGGTGAAATCTACCCATTCTTATCCTCATATGTATACACTGCTTGTCAT
This sequence comes from Ellobium chinense, assembly GCA_033807755.1. Taxonomy (NCBI): domain Eukaryota; kingdom Metazoa; phylum Mollusca; class Gastropoda; order Ellobiida; family Ellobiidae; genus Ellobium; species Ellobium chinense. The sequence continues at coordinate 123,940 of JAWQUT010000910.1, forward strand.
ACCATATGATCTGGCAGTACAAATACAATCCTTTCCCCTTAATTTGTCGTAACCTTAAAAGCAAACACAGTAAAATCTATTGAATAAGGCAAAAGAGAATGATGATTCTGAAGTCTGGATGTAGGTTTCATGAAATGACAAATGACAAGGTATAAACATGCACATTTAACCCCTCTAAGAGGCATATTACTGAGATGATCGCTCCAAGTAATGTTCATTGCTTACTAATTTAGTCAGGGAACACTATGACCAGACAAGAGGATAGGAATCAAATATGGTAATTGGGGTGATAACTATGATTTCCTACTGATTCCACCCATTCAGTCTTACTTAATACGAATAATATCATGTTTTATCACCCCAACGTTTTCCGTTCACATTCCGGAAAATCAACATAAAATGGCAGCACTGAAAGACAACACAGGTTACTAAATAAAGGGGAGATTTTATTCAGTTGCCAGTAACTCCATATCAGTAAAACCAATTTCAGTGATGGTATTTTTTTTTATATGATAAATAAGAGGAAATGAGCCGTTTTAAATCCAAAACTAGTATAATGTCATGAGAGGAAAGGAGGATTAAGTGAACTGGAATTCCCAATGTGCATGTGAATGAAGTATTTTAAGACTTTATTGTGAACTTACATCTGGCTATAAACGTCTTGAAAGCTCACAAAATCTCATACTTGGAGCCAGATAATAAGTAATCGCAGTAGTTAAGATGCGTAGTTACAGTGTAAAGAAACGTGATGCGGTCAAGACAACGATGTAGTATAAAAAGTCATGTTTCAGAATAGTTTTATGATATTTTGTGAATATAAGTATTTCTGTAATTCTATAAAACTAATTTAAATGTTACTTTAAACTTAATTACACTCTACATTATAACCTGAGACTCAGATTAGAACATGATTATTGTAATATTTTACAGCGTATGACATTAGTATTGCAAGATCTTAAGGATGTGGATTTTGTGCTCAGTTACAAGTAGACTCATCCTCTGGCGGTTTAAGAATAAAACAGCTTCGCCTCAGACTGGCACAGCTACATTGTCCTGTGCATCCAGCATGTTCGAATTATTCTATCCCGAAAAGCATCCATGTAGGCTAAAGCTGCTTCAGATTACATCGCAGCAATACCGTCACCAAGACATTGCCACACAATCAGAGGCAGTTATTACGGGAAAAAAAACCAAGAAATCCCATCCATTCTGTCTTGTTCGTTTTTACTTATTGTTTGAGGTTTACGTCAAAATTAAGGAGATAGGATTATAATTGTGCGATTAGATCCTACATTATGGCAAGCAGTGTACATATAAGCATAGGGAATCAGGCAATATCCCTTTCATTGAGTTAAAAGGAATGTTAGCGAAAAACTTCGAAGTGATAAACAATATATTTGTACTGAGTATATTTCAAAGTGACAGTTTCCTTTCACCCTCAGATATGATCATATTATTTCCTGACTAAAATCAGTGGCCAGTTACATGCTTTGGAATAATCATGTTAGCATATATGATTTTAGAGGAGTTAGAAACGTTTATTTATCATCCTCATCTGATTTTCCACTTCATAAAACCTGCATTTGAACTTCATCTGTCGCGAAATTCGACAACTTTCATTCTAGTTATGTTTGAGATTTACGTCAAATAAGGGGATGGGGTTATATGTGTGTGATTAGATCCTACATTAAGGCAAGCAGTGTATTATGAGCTTAGCGATTCAGGACTTTCCTTTTCACTAGTTTTAAGGTATGTTAGCGAAAAACTTCGAAGTGATAAACAATATAATTGTACTGAGTATATTTTAAGGCACTAAGAAATCATAGTTACTACCTATTAAACACAATTTCCTCTCACCCTCAAACCTGGTCGTATTGTTTCCTGACTAAAATTATTGGCCAATTTACATGATTATACCATTTTAAAGGACTTAGAAACGTTTCTTTATCAGCCTCATGTGATTTTCCACTTCATGAAACCTGCATTTGGACTTCAGAATCATCTTTACGTGTCGAAAGGTTGTTTGTGGTTTACGTCAAAATTAAGGAGATAAGGTTATATTTGTGTGGTTAGATCCTACATTTCGGCAAGCAATGTGCATATGAGCAGAGGGATTGGTAGATTATACCTTTAGAACGATTTTGGGAGAACACGAGAATTCTGTCGTATTATAAAAGCCGTTTGAAGCTTATTTCAGAATGAACGTATCTTTAGGACGTATTTTTGTGCAAAAATCATCAACATTGGTGCACAAATGCTTTCTGTTCCGCATTCAGCCCCTGATCAAGTAAGTAGACATTTTTTTTCTTTTATATTAAGCCATATCATGTTGCTTACTACATTTTTGGTGTTTCAGGATGACAAATTGTGATTACAATTATTTGTTCAGTTCGCAATCCATATTGTAATCTTTTAATGGCAGTTAAGAGAAGTTCCAGCGCGGACGGCAGAGTTTGGTAGACTTTTTTCCTATCATTCACACTGAAAACCGTTGAGAAATCTTTTGCTTTAATTATTATTTTT
>JAWQUT010000911.1:0-13716 GCA_033807755.1 Ellobium chinense
GTGTGTGTGTGTGTGTGTGTATGGGTGTGGGTGTGTGCGGGTGTGGGTGTGGGTGTGTAAGACAAAGTATTGAATCAAATAGCACACACTTTGTTTCAGTTACTCTGTGATATTGGACTTAGACTGCTAAAATCTAGTGCAACATCTATGCTGGTGCTATCGGTTTCTGCCAGCCTATGAAAATTACGGAATAATCAAGGAATATGACCCGATTTTGTGGCAAATCTATGACTAAATGAAATTTCGTTGCAAGAGCGGTCCTGTCCCAGGCGATCGCCGGGAATTACCATAGAATAGTTAGCTTTTGCAGAAAATTTGGTGAAATGGTGCGTACCTAGTTATGGTTTATCCATTTGTCAAACTTTTGACACTATCCTCATTGGCAATAACCGCCATTTACATTCGGTGACCTAGCTGAGTAGAGTTCCGCCATTGCCACTTTTATAACGCCGTCGTGCGCATTCCTTTCACAGCTAACTGCTGCTCCGTGAGTAGCTTTCTGGAACATCCGCTCATATCTTATTTGCTTATTGGAGGGCGCTCCGCAGGGTCCGTACCTCACGGCCCCTTTACGGCCAGCCCTCGACTAGAAAATATATTCGTTTATACAACGGATTTTTAGGAAAGAATAATACTGCGATAGCAACAATTGTGACTCAATGTTTGCAGGTGCTAGTTTTTAAAAATCTTTTCAAATTTGCATACCTTGAAATTTTACCTCAAAAGAAAAGTATTTACTAAAAGCTTCATCTCTTAACTTGTCTATTTACGCAAAGGACATTTTCATCTCCACAATTAAAGAATATCTTGCGAAAAGATGAAATAATTTCTTTAGGCTATATAAAAATTTTATGCAGGATTTTACATAATATGGTTCCCTCCCTTACCAAGGAGTATACGGAAAATTGCACACTTGCGATAGTTGTAAATACTTTTATAACGCCGTCGTGCGCATTCTTTTTCACAGCTTACTGCTGCTCCGTGAGTAGCTTTCTGGAACATCCGCTCATGTCTTATTTGTTTATTGGAGGGCGCTCCGCAGGGTCCGTACCTCACGGCCCCTTTATGGCCAGCCCTCGACTAGAAAATATATTCGTTTGCACAACGAATTTGGCAAAGATGAATGATACTGCGATAGCAACAAAAAGTGACTCATTTCTTACAGGTGCTAGTGTTTTAAAACTTTTCAAATTTTCATAGCTTAAAATTTTACCCCAAAAGGAATGTAATTACTAATAGCTTCATCTCTTAACTTTCTATTAACGCAAATGATACTTTCATCTCCACAATTACAGAATATCTTGCGAAAAGATGAGATAATTTCCTTAGGCTATATAAAAATTTTATGCATGATTTTACATAATATGGTTCCCTCCCTTACCAAGGAGTATATGGAAAATTGCACACTTGCGATAGTTGTAAAGTAGTTTTAGTAGTAGTCTAGTTGTTTTGTTGGGTTTTTTTTTGTTGCAGCTTCACATCTACAGTGACAGCAACGGTAACAATTATACGGGTGGTAGTGGTAATGATCGTAGTTGTAGTGGAAGTGGAAGTGATGATGTTAGTGGTAGTGCAGATGGTGATCTTATTGGCTTTTATCCTTGATGGGTTTGGCAGTTTTTGTGGTGACTGTAATAGTGGTGGGAGAGGAAGTGACATGAGATCTGTTTGGAGTGGCAGTAAATGTTAATTGGGATTTCACTTGGTGCAGCTTCTAATGCTTTAGATTCCGGGAAGAATGGCAGTGTAATCGCCTTTGAAATGAAACCACTGCAACCCAATAACAGGCTGGCAGCAATTCTACTCGGACAATGTTGTCAGGAAGTTCTCGATAACTACGGGGCTCAATACTTCCAGAAGGGGCCCTTTGGCGACGGGTTTCAATGCTCTCATTAGGATCTCCGTAGCCATGGGCCTTAGTGCTGTTAGGATAATCTTCATAGCCATGGGTATCAATGCTGTCAGAAGGTCACCATGGCCACGGGCTTTGTCAGAAAGATTTCCAAAACTGCGTGTTTCAATGTTGACAGAGAGGTCATGTTAGCCACATGTCTTTTTGAATCAGAAGGGGTCTCTTGATGACGTATCTCGATGATCTAATGGGTCTTCATTGCTGATAGGAAGGTTGCCATAGTCATCGTTCTCAATTCTACTAGGTGGATCCCCATATCCACGGGTCGTTTCAACGCTGCTTGATTGAAGGAAAACACATGCACTTATATAGTATACATCATGCTGAAAATGTCACTTTCGTTTGTCCGTGCGCCATCGAGTATGTAGGTATGAAGATGCCAATAGCACCTGGCATAAAAATATGCAATTTTAAATAGTTCCTATAAAATCAAAATATTGGCCATGGGGAGGGGGGGGAAGGGGTTAGATTTTAATTTCAAAGGCTTAGATAGGTGCAAATATATGTGTAGACTCAGAATAGGTGAGGTTCAGTCACTCAAGTATAAAATTTGTGATTGTTGCTAGGTGGGTAAGGTTACCCTGTTTACTGAGTAAAAAGGCCTAAAATATTAGGGTGTCTGCTTCACTGCCTAAGTTCTCAAAATCTAACTGGTTCAGGTGCATTTTTATTTGTGTCAAAATTTGGAAAGTATTTTGAAACGGCACCCCAGGATAAGTTAATGAGAGGTGTAAAACCTAATATAGCCAACAGTGAAAAAATACATTGGCATCTTCATACCTGTATGATTCGTTTTCATTGTAAAATTACTGTTTGGCAAATTTGCAAGTTTCCTTGAGCTGTTAGATATCCCTTTCCCGTTTAAAACCAAAAAAAAATCTGGGCTTTTAAATTTAAACATTCCTCATCCATGGTGACTCTTCTCTCAAACTTTTCTAACATTACATAGTAAATCTTTGTTACTGAAAATTAATACAACTTTTCTTTGCACCATTGCTTTTCGCAACTTTCAATAAGCATCCGTTGTCCAGATGAAGGTTACTAAGGATTGTCAAAAAACTTTCCAGGCGAGAAACCTTTCTCCAACTTCTAGGTTTTCAAGCTTCATCATCGTGCAGTTAAAGTGTGATTAACGATATAGCTTTCCCATCTTCCCACAAACAGATGATGATGATGATGATGATGATAGACGAGTGTAAATGGAGTAAACTCTAGTGCTGAAAACTAAAATGATTGCCAAAAAAAAATGTTCAGGCTATTGTTAAGAAACGCAATGGAAATAAAGGCAATGTTGAAAATTCTTTAAAAACTCACTCTCCTAACCCTAACCACATGAAAATGAGCACATCTCACGTACACTTCCTTAATCTACTCCCTTCAGCACAATGAAAGGGAAAACCCGATAAAATATATTTTCAAAAGTGACGCACATCGTGTAGAACAGGTTATGGTGTAGCACTAGTCTAATTCCGCCTTTGCCACTTTTATAACGCCGGCGTGCGCATTCCTTTCAGAGCTAACTGCTGCTCCGTGAGTAGCTTTCTGGAACATCCGCTCATATCTTATTTGCGTATTGGAGGGCGCTCCGCAGGGTCCGTGCTTCACGGCCCCTTTATGGCCAGCCCTCGACTAGAAAATATATTCGCTTATACAACGAATTAGAAAAGGATGAGTAATACTACTATAGCAACAATTGTGACTCATTTCTTACAGGTGCTCGTTTTTTATAATCTTTTCAAATTTACATAGCTTGAAATTTTACCTCAAAAGAAAAGTATTTACTAATAGCTTCGTCTCTTAACTTTCTATTTACGCTAAAGACACTTCCATCTCAACAATTAAAGAATATCTTGCGAAAAGATGAGATAATTTCCTTTGGCTATATAAAGATTTTATGCATGATTTTACATAATATGGTGCCCTCCCTTACCAAGGAGTACATGGAAAATTGCACACTTGCGATAGTTGTAAAGTAGTTTTAATAGTAGTCTAGTTGTTGTTGTTTTCTTGTTGTAGCTTCACATCTACAGTGACAGCAACGGTAACAATTATACGGGTGGTAGTGGTATTGGTCGTAGTTGTAGTTGAGGTGGTAGTGATGATGGTAATGATGGTAGTGCAGATGGTAATCTTATTGGCTTTATCCTTGATGGGTTTGGTAGTTTTTGTGGTGACTGTAATAGTGGTGGGAGAGGAAGTGACATGAGGTCTGTTTGGAGTGGCAGTTAATGTTAATTGGCATTTCACTTGTTGCAGCTTCTATTGCTTTAGATTCCGGGAAGAATGGCAGTGTAATCGCCGTTGAAATGAAACCACTGCAACCCAATAACAGGCTGGCAGCAGTTCTACTCGGACTGCTAAACCTCAATGTTGTCAGGAAGTTCTNACCCTCTACCATGCGCTACAATGCTTTCAAGACGGTTTCTGTCGTCAACTGGCTCAGTGCTGTGAGAAAGCGATGGATCTCAATGCTCCTATAAGGACCTCCGTAGCCATGGGCCTCACGGCTGTTAGGAATATCTCCAAAGTCACGGCCTTAACTGCTGCCAGGCCTCAGTTTTGGTAGGAGAGTCTCCGTAGCCTTGGGGTTCAATGCTGTCAGAAGGGTCTCTAAGGCTACATGCCTCAATGCTGTCAGGAAGTTCTCGATAGCCACGGGGCTCAATACTTCCCGAAGGGGCCCTTTGGCGACAGATCTCTATGCTCTCATTAGGATCACCGTAGCCATGGGCCTTAGTGCTGTTAGAAAGATCTTCTTAGCCATGGGTGTCAATGCTGTCAGGAGGTCACCTTGGGTTTCATTGCCGTCAGAAGAGCCTCTAAGGCTACATGCCTCAATGTTATCAGGAAGTTCTCGATAGCCACGGGGCTCAGTGCTTCAAGAAGGGGCCCTTTGGCGACGGGTCTCAATGCTCTCATTAGGATCTCCGAAGCCATGGACCTTAGTGCTGTTAGGATAATCTTCATAGACATGGATATCAATGCTGTCAGGAGATCACCATGGCCACGGGCTTTGTCATTGAGATTTCCCAAACCGCGTGTTTCAATGTTGACAGAGAGGTCATGTTAGCCACATGTCTCACTGAATCAGACGGGGGTCTCTTGATGTCGTTTCTCGGTGATCTTATGGGTCTTCATTACTGATAGGAAGGTTGCCATAGTCATCGGTCTCAATTCTACCAGGTGGATCCCCATATCCACAGGTCGTTTCAACGCTGCTTGATTGAAGGAAAACACATGCACTTATATAGTATGCATCATGCTGAAAATGTCACTTTCGTTTGTCCGTGCGCCATCGAGTATGTATGATTCGTTTTCATTGTAAAGTTACTATTTGGCAAATTTACAAGTTTCCTTAAACTGTTGCTAGATATCCCTTCCCCTTTCAAAACCGAAAAAAAAAAAAAATCCGGGTTTTTAAATTTAAACACTCCCCACTCATGGTGACTCTTCTCTCAAACTTTCTAACATTACGTAGTAAATCTTTGTTACTGAAAATAAATACAACTTTTCTTTGCACCATTGCTTTTCGCAACTTTCAATAAGCATCCGTTGTCCAGATGAAGGTTACTAAGGATTGTCAAAAAACTTTCCAGGCGAGAAACCTTTCTCCAACTTCTAGGTTTTCAAGCTGCATTATCGCGCAGTTAAATTGTGATTAACGATATAGCTTTTCCATCTTCCCATAAACAGATGATGATGATGATGATGATGATGGTGTTGATGATGATGATGATGATGATAGACGAGTGTAAATGGAATAAATTCTATTGCTGAAAAATAAAATGATTCCAAAAAAATGTCAAGGCTATTGTTTCGAAACGCAAAGAAAATAAAGGCGATGTTGAAAATTCTTTACTTTTATGGTAGTATCTAACTTTAAACATGAAAATGAGCACATCTCACGTACACTTCCTTAATCTACTCCATTCAGCACAATGAAAGTGAACACCCGATAAAATAAATTTCAAAAAAAGACGCACATCGTGTTGAACAGGTTATGGTGTGGCACTAGTCTAAATCCGCCTTTGCCCTTTTTATAGCGCCGTCGTGGGCATTCTTTTTCACAGCTTATTGCAGCTCCGTGAGTAGCTTTCTGGAACATCCGCTCATATCTTATTTGTTTATTGGAGGGCGCTCCGCAGGGTCCGTGCTTCACGGCCCCTTTATGGCCAGCCCTCGACTAGAAAATATATTCGCTCGTACAACGAATTAGAAAAGGATGAGTAATACTACTATAGCAACAATTGTGACTGAATTCTTGCAGGTGCTAGTTTTTTAAAAACTTTTCAAATTTTCATAGCTTGAAATTTTACCTCAAAAGAAAAGTATTTACTAATAGCTTCGTCTCTTAACTTTCTATTAACGCAAATGACTTTTTCATCTCCACAATTAAAGAATATCTTGCGAAAAGATGAGATAATTTCCTTAGGCTATCTAAAGATTTTATGCATGATTTTACATAATATGGTGCCCTCCCTTACCAAGGAGTATATGGAAAATTGCACACTTGCGATAGTTGTAAAGTAGTTTTAATAGTAGTCTAGTTGTTGTTGTTTTCTTGTTGTAGCTTCACATCTACAGTGACAGCAACGGTAACAATTATACGGGTGGTAGTGGTATTGGTCGTAGTTGTAGTTGAGGTGGTAGTGATGATGGTAATGGTGGTAGTGCAGATGGTAATCTTATTGGCTTTATCCTTGATGGGTTTGGCAGTTTTTGTGGTGACTGTAATAGTGGTGGGAGAGGAAGTGACATGAGGTCTGTTTGGAGTGGCAGTAAATGTTAATTGGCATTTCACTTGTTGCAGCTTCTATTGCTTTAGATTCCGGGAAGAATGGCAGTGTAATCGCCGTTGAAATGAAACCACTGCAACTCAATAACAGGCTGGCAGCAGTTCTACTCGGACTGCTAAACCTCAATGTTGTCAGGAAGTTCTCGATAACTACGGGGCTCAATACTTCCAGAGGGGGCCCTTTGGCGACGGGTTTCAGTGCTCTCATTAGGATCTCCGTAGCCATGGGCCTTAGTGCTGTTAGGATAATCTTCATAGCCATGGGTATCAATACTGTCAGAAGTTCACCATGGCCACGGGCTTTGTCAGAAAGATTTCCAAAACTGCGTGTTTCAATGTTGACAGAGAGGTCATATTAGCCACATGTCTCTTTGAATCAGAAGGGGTCTCTTGATGACGTATCTCGATGATCTTATGGGTCTTCATTGCTGATAGGAAGGATGCCATAGTCATCGGTCTCAGTTCTACCAGGTGGATCCCCATATCCACAGGTCGTTTCAACGCTGCTTGATTGAAGGAAAACACATGCACTTACATAGTATACATCATGTTGAAAATGTCCCTTTCGTTTGTCCGTGCGCCATCGAGTATGTATGACTCGTTTTCATTTTAAAGTTATTATTTGGTAAACTTGCAAGTTTCCTTGAACTGTTGCTAGATATCCCTTCCTCTTTCAAAACCGAAAAAAAAAATCCGGGCCTTTTAATTTAAACACTCCTCATCCATGGTGACTCTTCTCTCAAATTTTTCTAACATCACGTAGTAAATCTTTGTTACTGAAAATTAATACAACTTTTCTTTGCACCATTGCTTTTCACAACTTTCAATAAGAATCCGTTGTCCAGATGAAGATTACTAAGGATTGTCAAAGAACTTTCCAGGCCAGAAACCTTCCTCCAACTTCTAGGTTTTCAAGCTTCATCATCGCGCAGTTAAAGTGTGATTAACGATATAGCATTTCCATCTTCCCATAAACAGATGATGATGATGATGGTGATGATGATGATGATAGACGAGTGTAAATGGCGTAAACTCTAGTGCTGAAAAATAAAATGATTGCAAAAAAAAAAAATGTCAAGGCTATTGTTACGAAACGCAATGAAAATAAGGGCGGTGTTGAAAATTCTTTACTTTAATGGTAGTATCTAACTTTAAAAAGAAAACCAAACCCTCCTAACCCTGACCACATGAAAATGAGCACATCTCACGTACACTCCCTTAATCTACTCCATTCAGCACAATGGAAGGGAAAACCCGATAAAATAAATTTCAAAAGTGACGCACATTGTGTTGAACAGGTTATGGTGTGGCACTATAGTGCGTTCACCATTGCTTGATCAAAGGTTTTTCAACAGAACTTTTTTATTCCTGGATGAATTGTTTCCAAACTTTGCACAATTGTCTATACCAATTTGTCTCAACAGAAAATATTTTTTGCCCCCCTCCTCTATGTTCGTTGTAAAAGTTTTCTCAATAATCGTTAGTAAAAAACTACATNATGATGATGATGCTGATGATGATGATAGACGAGTGTAAATGGAGTAAGTCTAGTGCTGAAAACTAAAATGATAGCAAAAAAAATGTCCAGGCAATTGTTACGAAACGCAATAAAAATAAAGGCGATGTTGAAAATTCTTTACTTTTATGGTAGTATCTAACTTTAAAAAGAAAAAAACAAACCCTCCTAACCCTAACCACATGAACATGAGCACATCTTACGTACACTTCCTTCATCTACTCCATTCAGCACAATGAAAGGGAAAATCCGATAAAATAAATTTCAAAAGTGACGCACATCGTGTTGAACAGGTTATGGTATGGCACTAGTCTAATTCCGCCTCTGCCACTTTTATAACACCGGCGTGCGCATTCCTTTCACAGCTAACTGCTGCTCCGTGAGTAGTTTTCTGGAACATCCGCCATTATCTTATTTGTTTATTGGAGGGCGCTCCGCAGGGTCCGTGCTTCACGGCCCCTTTATGGCCAGCCCTCGACTAGAAAATATATTCGCTTATACAACGAATTTGGCAAAGATGAATAATACTACGATATCAACAATTGTGACTCAATTCTTACAGGTGCTAGTTTTTTTAAACTTTTCAAATTTTCCTAGCTTAAAATTTTACCCCAAAAGAAATGAAATTACTAATAGCTTCATCTCTTGACTTTCTATTAACGCAAATGATACTTTCATCTCCACAATTAAAGAATATCTTGCGAAGAGATGAGATAATTTCCGTAGGCTATATAAAGATTTTATGCATGATTTTACATAATATGGTGCCCTCCCTTACCAAGGAGTATATGGAAAATTGTACACTTGCGATAGATGTAAAGTAGTTTTAATAGTAGTCTAGTTGTTGTTGTTTTTTTGTTGTAGCTTCACATCTACAGTGACAGCAACGGTAACAATTATACGGGTGGTAGTGGTATTGGTCGTAGTTGTAGTTGAGGTGGTAGTGATGATGGTAATGGTGGTAGTGCAGATGGTAATCTTATTGGCTTTATCCTTGATGGGTTTGGCAGTTTTTGTGGTGACTGTAATAGTGGTGGGAGAGGAAGTGACATGAGGTCTGTTTGGAGTGGCAGTAAATGTTAATTGGGATTTCACTTGTTGCAGCTTCTATTGCTTTAGATTCCGGGAAGAATGGCAGAATAATCGCCGTTAAAATGAAACCACTGCAACCCAATAACAGGCTGGCAGCAGTTCTACTCGGACTGCTAAACCTCAATGTTGTCAGGAAGTTCTCGATAACTACGGGATCAATACTTCCAGAGGGGGCCCTTTGGCGACGGGTTTCAATGCTCTCATTAGGATATCCGTAGCCATGGGCCTTAGTGCTGTTAGGATAATCTTCATAGCCATGGGTATCAATGCTGTCAGAAGGTCACCATGGCCACGGGCTTTGTCAGAAAGATTTCCAAAACTGCGTGTTTCAATGTTGACAGACAGGTCATATTAGCCACATGTCTCACTGAATCAGAAGGGGTCTCTTGATGAAGTGTCTCGATGATCTTGTGGGTCTTCATTGGTGATAGGAAGGTTGCCATAGTCATCGGTCTCAATTCTACCAGGTGGATCCCCATATCCACAGGTCGTTTCAACGCTGCTTGATTGAAGGAAAACACATGCACTTATATAGTATACATCATGCTGAAAATGTCACTTTCGTTTGTCCGTGCGCCATCGAGTATGTATGATTCGTTGTCATTGTAATATTACTATCTGGCAAATTTGCAAGTTTCCTTGAGCTGTTGCTAGATATCCCTTCTCCTTTCAAAACCGAAAAGAAATCTGGGCTTTTAAATTTAAACATCCATGGTGACTCTTCTTTCAAACTTTTCTAACATTACGTAGTAAATGATTGATACTGAAAATTATTACAACTTTTCTTTGCACCATTGCTTTTCACAACATTCAGTAAGCATCTGTTGTCCAGATGAAGGTTACTAAGGATTCTCCAACTTCTAGGTTTTTAAGCTTCATCATCGCGCAGTTAAAGTGTGATTAACGATATAGCTTTTCCATCTTCCCATAAACAGATGGTGATGATGATGATGATGATAGACGAGTGTAAATGAAGTAAACTCTAGTGCTGAAAAATAAAATGATTGCAAAAAAAAATGTCCAGGCTATTGTTACGAAACGCAATGAAAATAAAGGCGATGTTGAAAATTCTTTACTTTTATGGTAGTATCTAACTTTAGAAAGAAAACCAAACCCCCCTAACCCTAACCACATGAAAATGCGCACATCTCATGTACACTTCCTTAATCTACTTCATTCAGCACAATGAAAGGGAAAACCCGATAAAATAAATCTAAAAAGTGACGCACATCGTGTTGAACAGGTTATGGTGAAGCACTAGTCTAAATCCGCCTCTGCCACTTTTGTAACGCCGGGGTGCGCAATCCTTTTAGAGCTAACTGCTGCTCTGTGAGTAGTTTTCTGGAACATCCGCTCATATCTTATTTGTTTATTGGAGGGAGCTCCGAAGGGTCCGTGCTTCACAGCCCCTTTATGGCCAGCCCTCGACTAGAAAATATATTAGCTTATACAACGAATTTGGCAAAGATGAATAATACTGCGATAGCAACAATTGTGACTCAATTCTTACAGGTGCTAGTTTTTTAAAAACTTTTCAAATTTTCGTAGCCTAAAATTTTACCCCAAAAGAAATGAAATTACTAATAGCTTCATCTCTTGACTTTCTATTAACGCAAATGATACTTTCATCTCCACAATTAAAGAATATCTTGCGAAGAGATGAGATAATTTCCTTAGGCAATATAAAAATTTTATGCATGATTTTACATAATATGGCTCCCTCCCTTACCAAGGAGTATATGGAAAATTGTACACTTGCGATAGTTGTAAAGTAGTTTTAGTAGTAGTCTACTTGTTGTTTTTTTTTTGTTGTAGATTCACACCTACAGTGACAGCAACAGTAACAATTATACGGGTGGTAGTGGTATTGGTCGTAGTTGTAGTGGAGGTGGTAGTGATGATGGTAGTGGTACTGGAGTTAGTAATCTTATTGGCTTTATCCTTGATGGGTTTGGCAGTTTTTGTGGCGACTGTAATAGTGGTGGGAGAGGAAGTGACATGAGGTCTATTGAGCATTTTTTTCTACAGCCATTTATGTATCAACAGCTTAAGTATCGTTACTAGTACAAAATAATGATAAACTCCAGTATCGTTTGGTGTGACAACCATACCAATCAATTTTTAACATGTCAAGGAATCGTCTCATGTCATAAACGTTCAAGAGATTTGGTCCGAACGCCGCCCCCTCTCCCCCTTTTCCAGAGGGGAAGTGGGCCTTAGTGACTGACAATGGACTACTTGTCCTATATAACACGTTTCAAGATCTTGGTAATTCAGCTTTCACATCATTATTTAAAAAACACACACACACACACACTATAAATCTGGCAACGCAAGATTTTTGATGTGTGTGGGTATTGGCGCATTACTCATGTCATGGACACATAATCAGAGAGCAGTTTTATTGATTCTCGTCCGGATTATGGAAACGTGAAACAATATAAACATTTATATAAAATTACGTTCCCAATTGTATCTTAGTAAAAATAAGAGGCACAGACTCCTCAAACTGGTGTTTTTGGTCAGTTAAGGGGAAAGAAAGCTTAATTTTGATAGGCTAGGATCACACAGTCTCCAGAACAAACATCTTTGTTAATTAAAAAAAACCGGACTATCAATAACAACAAAAACTGGTCATTCGCACATGTGGTTCCTTACTGCCAGATTCTCAAGATCAGTCAGTGTAGCCGGCAGCTGGACTGATACGCAAGGACGCAGCCTTCGTCCCACCACCACTTCCAAATTCAGATCAACACCAACTTTTGACCACGCTTTACCAAATCTGCAATGTCTATTGTGAGGACTACCGTAAAGAACTGTAATTTTAATGCCTAGAAATATACAGTAAGGACAAGCGGTCCATAGCCTCTTATCCCCTTCTATGACATGAGACAATAAGATTGACATGGTATCCAGTAGGCGTCACGCTGTTTTGTTCAAGAGAACCGTTCAAAATGTATTCATTATATGAAGTGGTGATAAGTATCAATGGCAGTTTTGTATAAACGAATAGAATACATACACTAATATTTTAAATGAGCAAGGGCAATGTAAATGCCTATTATGTTCCTCTCATTTTCGAATGAAAATTCGATTGGTGTAGTTGTCACATAAAAAATACGATTACTTATCATTTGTCCTAATACCGATACCTTAATAGTTGATACTTAAGTGGTCGTAAATCGCTGTTGACCATAAACAACTCAAAAACACTCGTAGTTCCTAACTTCTAGGTTCTGGTTACTGTGTTTTCTTCGTTTGGCCATGTAAACAAAATGTGGTATTCTATAAATTCTACTGTGATTTGGGAATATTTCTCCTTGGAGGTGAAAGTATGTCTGTTGCCTGATCTTTTATGAGGAGGAAAAAGGGGCATCAACGCCCAAAATTTTTCACATGTCTCTATAAAAAAAAAAGTCACCTCTAATTCTAAATTGGTCCCCAATTTCTAATGGGCTGGTTCTGATCACGTGATACGTGAGTCTAACGCACTGTACATGAAACTGTAAAACTGGATGCTTTGTCTAGATCTCAAGTCTTTTTACATAGTTCTACACCTTGACGTTGGCTGGCGGGGCCCCCCAAAATGGGAGATTTTATATATTAGCGGGTGTACAAAATGAGTCGTTTGGCCTTCTAATAGATGCCTTAACCCCTGCCCACATTTACATTATTTTTTGAGTAGTCAAAGATGATGAATTCTCCACTATTGAAGTGTGTCTTTCTTACTGAAATGATATTCCTGTGGTAAGGTGTATTTAGAGAGGAACACAGCATTTGATGAAAATTTTGACTGACTGGAACAAAGCGGATGGGGTATTGATAGCCTTTGTTAGTTCCTTGGAGAAATATGCAACTGTCATCTCTCAAGCACATTTATTTCTTCACAAAATGGTGCTAATGTTGCTGAAATATCTGTCTTAGATCATTCTTGTGGACCAATCTAGAGTTAGATATCCCTCAAAATAGCCAATTCTCTTGATGACATGCCCTTTGCTACTTTAAAAGCTCCCATTAGTCTACACTTTAATCCTAAAATTTTGCCATAGTAGCCTATTCGGATGAAACTAATAGGAAATGGTCAGAGGGAAGTGACCAGGGAGTGACTTAGAGTAAAGGGGGAAAGTTACCTCCTCTTTGCTGGTCAATGTTTCCATTTAAACACATTAGCATGAGTAGATGGTTTTTAGTTGACCATATTTGCAACCCTTACGAGCCAAATCCACTTGTAACCACACATTTAAAACTTAAAAGTGATGATATTGGCATTTTGCAAAAGGGGTTTCTGTTATTGATTAGGGAAGAGAAGCCCTGGAGAAACAAAAGTTTGGTGCATCTGCCCAAACGAATTTGAATAATATACTGCAACTTTATTTGGCAACACCATATGAGCTTATAAGG
>JAWQUT010000911.1:21425-44012 GCA_033807755.1 Ellobium chinense
AGCCAAGATGCTTTTGTCTCCTGAGTCACTGTTCACTACCTGCCTTCTCGCTTAGCAACTCAGGCTCTCACTTTCTCTTATTGCTTCTATTCCCTCTTTCTTTCTCTCTCTCTCTTTCTCAACCCCAAAGACATTGTAAATGTAACGTTTTTGCTTCCCCCCTGTATTTGTGCCCTCTCATCTATCCCCTCTCTCTCCCAACTGTTGCTATGGTCAACATGGCATATTCATGCTAACTGCTATGGCCCTTTTCATTTTTCTCTTTGATTGCGGATACCGGTTCTTTATTTCCAAAGATTTCACAAGTATTCTCCAAATTATTCCCGTGGTCATCTCTGGCCACCATAAGAGTGTCAAACTATTTTCAAGTCGATATACCATCGGCTCTTCGATGCATGTTGACTGATTCATGACTAGTGATGCAACTAACACCGCCCCTAAGCACAGAAAACACTGCCTGAGACAATAGTTAGCTGTCAATCAAATCCTATCCTGCTGTGCAACATCTTAAGAACCTATGAGCCCTTTAGGCAAATGATAGAGAATGTCAGAACCGTAGATCAATGAGAGCTCATTAAACAATACAAGGGGAAAACCGGCACAGACAACCATGCAAAGGCTATGCATACATTAAGAAAGCTACTCAATCAGTGCTCAGACAGATGCTTCTTTTATCCAATATTCATCCTGTCTTTTCTAAGATTACAGCATTGCGATCAAAGTCGGGCACTTTTTCAGTCTTCAACAAAAGACTTAATGATAATATGTGAAAAAAAGGCATAAAATAGCACCAAGGAAAGTTATTGCATGTGGATAATTCTCTTAGCACAACGACTACTAGCTTGCCTCTCGCTTTATGACGTAACGCCTTCGTAATGCGCTGACCGGACGACCAGTTATGGCAGCCCGCGCGGTGTGAAAATCCCGACTTTCAAGCTGCATTTTCTCGGAAGTGTTTGGGCGAAGGAAACGTGTAAGGGGTTGAAAATTTATGAAAACTATTGTGGATTTTTAAGGCTGTGAAACAGATAGCTACCCCTCTTCCTTTAAGGTTCTGGTCATCTAGATTCAAACGTAAAGTTTGATAGTGTAAACCAGATAAAGTATTCTGCATTGTTAATGCCTCAGCATGATTTTGTTTGACATAATATCTACTGTTCACAGAGGAATCAAAACATTCATACCAGCATGGTATCACCCGTCCTCAGAGCACTGGCTAGACAGCTTGTGTATTTGGCTAGAACATAATATTTAATGTAAGCTTATGGCCCCAAGGCGCGCAGTGGGTGTAACAATTCAGACTTTAGATAATGTAACCCTGTGGGTTGTCTGGGGCAGGCAGAGGCTTGAAAGACTGTTTGATTGGAATAATAAGGTATCGTAGGATTTAATATGGTCTGTAGGACGATGCACCTTTCCTTTAAATCAAGCACTAGGTGGGAGAGTCCCGGGATATTACCTACAGAATGTGCCGGACTTCCTGATTCATCTCAAGTTCAGTGCAGTGCCTTGTGATACAATGCAATCTTTCATTAGGTCGGAACGATAGGTTCAGACGAAACATGGAATTACTGTCCTGATGTCTTCCTCTTTTCTTTTTTTTTTTTCTATGTATGTGGTAGTCAAGATTGAATGTAACACGTATCTGAATTAAACTAGATACCTCGAGATTGCGGGAATCTGCTTGAAAAAGTCTCTTTGAGCTACAAGAACGTTCCGAAATGACAGGACTGGTCTGAAGGGCTGAAACCACTACTGTGCTTAAATAATAATCTTGTTTTTATGTTTGGGGTCCTCTATTTTGATTTTTTTTTTTTTGCCACTTTCAGTGTAGATGAACATGAGTTCCATAGTTGTATTTCTTTTGCTGATCAGATGCTTGCACAGAATGAAACTCCTTAGCTAATTGAGAAAAGCTGGCTACAAATTGTCTTTATAAAACAAATCCACTGATGAATTTCGTGACTTTTGCGTGTGCTTTCACGTTACAACATTATTTTTACACAATCTGTTCGAAAGACAGATTTTATACCCTGCATTATTCACTATGATAGTCAGCCATTTTGGAGTAATCACGTGCCGACAATCTCATCTGTTTGAATCATTTATTGATTTTAAATGATTTACAAAATAAATAAACAGTATCTTTTTGTGTCCACATATAAACCATGACACCACTGCACACAGGCGGCATGTAATTGTGAGTATCATTATATATTTCTTACTCTTTCTGCCATTCCTCGTCTTCTTCATTTTCTTTTTTATTATGTTTCTGACCACCGCCTTTCATTCTTCTTCGTCTCTTTCACTACTTTTCTTTCTGATCGCGGTTTGTTTCCATCCCTAGTCTCCTCCCTATTCTTCCAGTTCTTACTTTCACTTTCTTGTAAAATTCACTACACATCGTGTTTCACTGTTGACTCCTAGATCTGTAAATGAATTGACACGATCCCAGTTTTCGTTGTTATTTCCACTTGAATAATAATTAATGCACGATTTTGTACTTCAGCGTGTAATCTTCCACTCAGATCCAACGAGTGCTTTACTAAAATTGCACACCAAAGCGTTCCAATACTCTGCAACCGGAATATGAATAAAGATTGGAAATGTGTGAACCTTCAATAAACTCTCTCCTTCCTCACTTCACTTTTTTTTCTTTTCTTTTCCTGTTGCTCATTATTGTTGTCATCATCATCCTCTCTCCTTCTTTACTCTTGTAAATAACTCACTCTCCAAACTTCTTCGTGAAATTCTTACTAATTCATCTTCTGCTGATCTCATAGAGAGTTTGATAAAAAAAACAAAATATCAATGTTCATCATATCGGGCATGGGTTTTAAGAAATCTGAATGATATTTTGTGCAAACCAAGAAAAGCCAATCTTCAAAGTCGTAGGGAAAGTGCCTATCCCATTTGACTGAGTTTTTTGTTTTCAGAGAAGAGATGAAAACTCTGTTAGACGCAAGAAAATGCCATTCTCTTGGTGCAATTTTTTAAACTATAGGCTTTTTGACTTCGTTTGTGATACCTAATGGATGTACTAGGTTGTAGCAGGCATAAACATAGCACAGTCTGCAAACTGCCTATCGCTGAAAATCTACTGACTGTTGCATATCTGACGAATGTGTTTAGTGGCTGGAGATTTTTAAAAAAATGTAATCTGTGACATAGGGTGCAAATTTCCTCAAAACGATTTTCTTTTCTTGTACCCACTAAGTTGTGTTAATATGAGAATAATGAGCTTCACAAAATTTTTACGATCCATCATGCATGGGATATATAAAATTATATTTCTTGACATGAAACTAATTCGTTTCTCAGGGTTGTTTTAAATCAAAAGATATAATATTATTTCAAATGCATGTGTGTGTGTGTGTGTGTGTGTGTGTGTGTGTGTGTGTGTGTGTGTGTGTGTGTGTGTGTGTGTGTGTGTGTGTATTTAAAATGTCAACAGTCGAAATGAAGCTTACGTCGCTAGACTAGTAACTGAGATCAATCGATATCGATATTGAATATGTGGTTGTTGTGGAACAGAGAATAAAATATTTTCCTACACAACCACATTAATTTTGTGGGTAATTGGTTAGTAAATAACTATGGGAAAATGTGCGTTTTTGTGAGAAATATTTGATGCGTTATACAGTACAACATTAATATTTAACAAAGACTTTTTTATTGTTTTCCCGCTGCATTTCAGATCAGATTAATGGGAGATCAACATTTTTACTGCACAATGAAAGTACGGACATTAAACTGTGACGGTTGGCTTCTCTTGGCTTAGACAAAACAGACAATTTCCTTTAAACCCTTTACTGACATGATGAAAATAGCCCTTTTAATTTTTTATTACACCCTGTATGAGATCAGGAGAGAAGGAGTTGGTAAGAATCACACGAAAAGGTTTGGGGGGAAAAACTATTTTCTATAGTGAAGGAGGAATGAGGGTGATGATGATGAGACAATAATGAGCAACAGAAAAAGAAAATCAAAAAAGGGAAAAGAAATTTATGGGAAATTCACACATGTCGACATTAATTATAATTATCGTTCCAGTCGAAATAAGAACAAAAACTGGGCTTGTGTCACTCGACGTACAGCTCTATGGGGGAAACAGAAAAACATGACATGAAGTGAATTTTACAAGGAAGTCGAAGAAGAAATGGAAGAATAAGAGTAGAATGAGAATGGGAGAAACAGAGATCAGAGAGAAAGGGGTGAAATAGAAGAGAAAGAATGAAGGGAGAGGTCTGGAATGTAATGGAGAAAATGAAGAAGGCAAGGACAGAAAGAATGAATAATTTATAATAATACTTACATACTGGTATTCCTTCTGTCGTCTGTATACAATACATCCATGATTTTAAATGTAGGGACAAAAGAAGATTTTTTTAAATCATTAAAATCAATCAATGATTCAAACAGTCGAGGTTGCGGGAGCGTACCTGGTCCAAAATCTTTGGACTTTCAGAGTTAATAACAGCAGGCTATAAAATCTATCATCTGAATAGCTTGTATAAAAATAATCATATAACCTGACACCACATCGCGAAAGTGATGAAAGTCATCAATGAATTTCTTTACTAAGACAATTTGCAGCCAGCATTTCTCAAATGGCTAAGCAGTTACATTTTTTGCAAGCATCTCGTCTGCAAAAAAAAAATATCTAAATTATGGAACTCATTTTCATCTACACCAAAACTGGCAAAATTCAAAATAGAGGACCCCCACTGAAAACAATATTATTATTTGAGCACAGTGATGGTTCCAGCCTTACAGATCAGTCTTGGTCATTTCAGAAAGTTTATGTAGTTTAGAGAGACTTTTCCAAGTAGACTCCCGCAACCTCGAGATTTCTAGTTTAATTCAGAACTAACTTTTTACTATTCAGTCTTGACTACCACGTATACAGACAAAGAGGGAAAGAGGAACACAACAGGCCATCTATTGTCATGTTTCGTCTCAACATATTATGGCTTAATGGAAGGTTGCATTGTATCACTCAGCACTACACTGAACCCTAGATAAATCAGGAAGTCCGGCACATTCTGTAGGTAATAATAATAATAACTTTATTCGTCCTTTACAGGAAATATGGCTTGGCCAGGTATAAAAAAAAAAAACCAAAAAAAAATCGCACTATATAACATTACATCTTTTACACATAATTATACATAAATGCATCCACACACGCGCGTCAAAGCAGTTTTAGAACATTGTCTGGATAGAACATTGTCTGGACAGTATCATTGTCTGGGAAATGAAAGACCTATATTTTAAACATCATTTTAAAAAAGCTCATTAAATTCTGCAAACTATTAAGGAAGACTTAGAGATTGTGGAATTTCTTGTAAGTCGATTCCTCTGACAAAAGAAAAGAGGAAAGCGGAAGTAATGACAGCTGGAGTTGTGGATTGTGATGCCGGCTTGACCATTCTGTCATAAGAATTTAAACAACACGTGTCCTCGGAAACGTCACAATAGCTCTCTTTCATTCTAGCTTTTATACTGAAAACCTCTTTCATTTCGTTTTCGAGCTACGAACCGATACATCGATAGATGTAAACTAGTTTCCTTAACGACAAGTGCTCTGCACAGAAGGCTGCACAGAAGGCCACACCAAAATCGAAGTTAATGACCCAAACTTCAGGTTTAGTTTACAAAATCAGAAGAGAATACAAACTAATTCGCAGGTAGGTTCACGCATCTAGGGCCCATTCTGTCCTTTGGACAGATTATTTACTGTCTTCCTAACGCATACGACAACATGCTATTTTCATCCAATTAGAACTCTGTAACCTTTTGTTGGCTGATGCATCTGTCATTTTCGGGAGCAAGAACAGACTACACAATGACGCTATTATTTTGCTTAAACCAGTGGTAGCTTTGCAGGAACTGACTACTTCAGAACGTTCCCCTAAGAGTTTAGGACGTAAGTTGTAACAGTGCGCACCTCACGAACATTGGAACAGTGCGCACCCATATGAACTTGAATAAAACGCAAGAAAAACGACAGAGCCTAGAGACGACACAAGGTTAAAGATAACAACCCTTCTAGATCTAGAGTTTTTTGGAGAGTTCTCAATTCTTTTCACCATGTTATTTCATACGGAAACATGCGTATATTAAAGAATTATTAACGTTATAGGATGTTGTTGAAGGTTTGTTGTCACAGTGAAAAGAATTCTTAAGTTATTTAGAAAAGTAGAGTCACCATGTCGGTTCCAGACGATCTTGAAGTATCCCGTCCGTTACGACGAAGCCAACGGCAGTTAGACAAGTCGATATCCAACTACGAAGAAGAATTCAATCAAATTTACGATCAATGGAAATCGACATCAAGGTCAATGAGAAATAAGTTAATGGAATTATGCTCAGAAACAGTACTCAGCAGTTTAATGGATGGTGTGGAAGATGCCTACAAGAAGGTGAGCACTTCTTACGATGAGCTACGCAAACTAACGGTCCCAAGCTCAGAGGTAAGAAGAAAGGCTGATTCGGCTAAATCTGTAACTGACGATCTTATCAACTTGGGAAGAGCTCGTCTGACTGAATTCGGTATTGATGAATTCAACGCTGAGTTTGAAAGAAATCGTTTGAAATCATTGAGAACTTCATACGCTGCTTCTGTCTTTGGCGTACCTTCAGAATGCAGTTTACGATCAAACATATCAAGTTTGAAGGATAAGGCTGTAGAGGCCGCAGCAGATCTTGCAGCTAAAAAAGCTGCACTTGCATCGATTGAAGAACAAGAGAACGCAAAAGAAAGACTTCGTCTTTTGGAGACAGAGCATATCGAAAGAGAGAAAGCTATAGAAGCGGAAAAAGGTAATTTGAAAAGATTAGAAGCGAAAGGAGCAGTAAAAATCGCTGAAGCCAGATATGCAATTTTAAGTGAAGAAGCTTCTGTTAGAAGCGAAGGTGCAGTATCCAAAAGGAGCATGATTGATTTGCATCAACCAGTGCAGGCTGGGGACGTGTCAAAGGTGAAATCAAACGTTGACATTGCAAGAGTCATGGCAGAATGTATGAGCTTAAATAAGCTGCCTACCCCAGAGCCAAGAGTTTTCACGGGTGATCCACTGAAATATATCGAATGGAGTAACTCCTTTCAAGTGCTGATCGAGAAAAGGTGTGCAACGTCAGCAGACAAGTTATTCTATCTTCAACGTTATGTTGGTGGAGAAGCGCGCTCAGTACTTGAAGGAATATTCTTCAGAAGTGACGAAGAAGCATTCAGTCAAGCATGGCAGAGATTGAAGGATAGATATGGTCATCCCTTTGTGGTACAGCGGGCTTTTCGAAAGAAACTGAGCAACTGGCCGAAAATAGGACCTAATGAGTATATACAACTTAGAGAGTTCGGAGACTTTTTGCAAACATGCAGTGATGCTATGCCTCATGTGAAGGGGCTTGAAATACTGAACGACTGTGAAGAGAATCAAAGGCTTCTTGCAAAACTTCCGGACTGGCTCACAATGAGATGGAATCGTCAAGCAACAAAACAGCTAGACGAAAAGAACGAGTTTCCAACATTCAAGGAATTCTCTAAATTCGTATCCAGTGAGGCTAGAATTGCCTGCAATCCCGTGTCATTCCTTCACGCTTTAAAAGGGTCAGATCCAAGAAAGCCACTACATCCTACAAGGAATCAAGGGGCAAGCACACATTCGGTAAATATTTCACCGTCAACAGCACAGCGCAGACCGCCTACAATCAATCAAACGCATTTCAAAGAGAGTCAAAGGCCACCCAAATGTATGTACTGCAAAAGTGACGAACATTTCATGCAGGCCTGTAGAAAGTTTAGTGAAATATCCTCCGAAGCAAAACGTATCTTCGTTCTAGACAATAGCCTTTGTTTTGGCTGCTTACAACCAGATCATTTTTCAAAGCAATGCCAGAAGAAGAGTACATGTTCTTCATGCGGCAAACGCCACCCTACCGTATTGCATGAAGAAAGAAACCCAAGGAAACCAGCAGAAAATCATGCGAATGAAAGCACGTCTACAGGTTCAAAGGTGAAACAAGTATCAGAGGTCTCGTGCAACGTCGTACGAAACAGCGGTGAGAGTACCTCTATGATAGTACCAGTATGGCTGTCGTCTATCGATACTCCTTCAAACGAAGTGTTGGTCTACGCTCTTCTTGACACACAATCAGACAGTACATTTATTATAGAAGATGTTGTGAATGCATTGGGAATCAAGAGTGAAGCTACTCAACTAAAACTTTCAACGATGACGTCATCATCTATCCTGAGTCGCAGTAATGTTGTTCGCGGCATTCGAGTGAGAGGTTTCCAGTCATCAACACTTGTTCCTGTCACAAAGGCATTCACAAGAGAATATATTCCAGTTGATAGGAAACACATACCGACACCGGAAACTGCTATGAAGTGGTCTCATCTCGAAGAAATCGCTCAAAACATTGCTCCACTGCAAGGTTGTGAGGTCGGTTTACTCATTGGTTACAACTGCCCTCAAGCATTGTCTCCGAAGCACGTTATTTCTGGAAACAATGGCGAGCCCTTCGGGGTGAAGACGGATCTTGGATGGAGCATTGTAGGTGGACAGGCTGATTCCAATTATGAGTATGGAACAAGTATTGTCCACAAAGTTGCAGTCACTGAAACAGCCAACGTTCTTCCAAGGGACATCATAACCGTTCTTGAAAGAGATTTTAAGGACATCTCTACAAGGAAGGAAATCTTATCACAAGAAGATATTCACTTCCTAAATGTCGTTGGAAATGGTATCAGGCAGAAAGAAAGTGGTCATTATGAAATGCCACTTCCATTCAAAACCAGTGATCCTATTCTACCGGATAACAAAGAAACCGCTCTTCATCGCCTGAATCATCTCAAACGAAGGTTAGCATCAAATCCAACATACTATTCTGACTATAAGACATTTATGGCAGATATTATAGAGAAGGGTGATGCTGAGATAGTCTCATACGAGGGCGAGGAAAGGAAAACTTGGTACATTCCTCATCATGGTGTGTACCATCCAAAGAAACCTGGCAAGATCAGAGTAGTCTTTGACTGCTCAGCAAAACATAAGGGAACATCACTTAACGATCATCTCCTCGTTGGACCTGATCAAATCAATAGCTTGGTTGGCATTCTGTGTCGATTTCGAAGAGAGCCTGTGGCATTCATGTGTGACATCGAGAGAATGTTTCATCAGTTTAATGTCAATGAGAGTGATCGCGATTACTTGCGCTTTTTGTGGTGGGAAGATGGTGACATAAACAAACAACCACTAATGTATCGCATGAAGGTACATTTATTTGGTGCCACATCATCCCCTGGGTGTGCAAATTATGGTCTAAAGCATATTGCCAAGGAACATGAGAAAGAGAAACCAGATGCTTCCAATTTCATTCAGTCTACGTAGATGACGGACTGACTAGTGTGAGAACCGCGGTCGAAGCAATTAAACTGATTGAAGAAACCAGAGAAGTATGTAGACGGGGTGGACTACGTCTTCACAAGTTCATTTCAAATAGCAAAGAGGTGGTTGAGTCTGTTCCTACCACAGAGAGAGTTGAAGAAGTGAGATACATCGATTTCAGCACTGGCAATCTTCCCGTTGAAAGAGCACTTGGTATGCAATGGTGTGCTGAAACTGACACTTTTGGATTTCACATGAATCTAAAGGAATCGTCATACACACGTCGATGAATACTATCCACGATATCCTCTATATATGACCCACTTGGGTTTTTGGCTCCGTTCATTTTACCTGGGAAGTCTATACTGCAAGAGATGTGCCGTGGTGGTGTAGGATGGGACGACCCTATTCCGAAAAACTTGTTGCCGCGGTGGGAGAAATGGCGTCACGACTTGGAAAACCTTGACAAGGTCCATATTCCCAGATGCTACAAACCAGCCGACTTCGGCCAAGTCGTCAGTGTAGAACTGCACCACTTCTCCGACGTTAGCACTGATGGTTACGGACAATGTTCATATCTTCGATTGATTGGTGAGGAACGTGTTCATTGCTCTTTGATTGTAGGAAAAGCCCGAGTTGCGCCAACAAAACTTGTGAGCATTCCTCGTTTGGAGCTTACTGCTGCAGTGACTTCAGCAAGAATGAGTAAGTTCTTACGCCAAGAGCTTGGTTACTCAGTTGACAAAGAATTCTTTTAGACTGACTCAAAGGTTGTTCTGGGATATATATCCAATGAGGCAAGACGATTTCATGTATTCGTAGCAAATCGTGTACAAGAAATACGAAATGTCTCAGAACCAACTCAGTGGCACTACATCTCAACGGAAGAAAACCCCGCAGATCATGCATCCAGGAAACATTCCATTTCAAGTCTACTCACATCAAACTGGTTTACAGGACCAGATTTTCTATGGAACAGAAACCTGGACGTAACAAAGGAAGAAACGTCACTTCAAGATTTGAACGACCCAGAAATAAGGAAACGGAAATGCTTCACAACTTCATGTCAACGACCCGACTTCAACCTGAAAAATCGCCTTTCTCGCTTTTCTAGCTGGTCGAGAGCAGTGAAAGCAATAGCTCGAATACAGAGACTTACGAAAGGAGGAAGTCCGGTAAATGGTCTATCAACTCCTCAGGAAAGGAAGTATGCAGAGACATTTATAATCAGGGAGATTCAGAGGCTTCATTTCTCACATGAAATTTCCCTTCTTTCCAAGGCAAAGTGCTTAAATAAGAAAAATGCATTACTATCCCTCAATCCTTTCATTGACAGTGAGGGGATTTTACGAGTTGGAGGCAGACTGTGTAATGCTCCTGTTGATAACATAATCAAGCATCCAGCAACTATTCCACGAAAAAGCCACGTCACGACGCTGCTTATATCACATTTTCATGGTGCAATATTTCACCAAGGCAGAGGAATGACCATCAATGAACTAAGATCGAATGGCTTTTGGATCGTCGGAGGCAGCAGTGCTGTAGCGAAACACCTGTACAACTGCGTTCAGTGTAGAAAGGCAAGGAGACCGGTTGAGGAACAGAAAATGGCCGATCTTCCCATAGATAGGGTTGAACAAAGTCCACCTTTCACATTTTGCGGAATGGATTGTTTTGGTCCCTTTGTTGTAAAACTTGGACGACAAGAACGTAAACGTTATGGGCTGATATTGACGTGCATGTATTCACGCGCAGTTCATATTGAAATGTTAGATGATATGAGCACTGACAGTTTGATAAACGCTTTACATTGTTTTATGGCGATACGTGGATCTGTGGGTCACATCAGATGCGATCAAGGTTCAAATTTTCTTGGCGCGAAAAATGAGCTTAGAGAATTATTCTGCCAAGCAAACCAAGACAAGGTGAAGGGATATTTGTATGATAAACAATGTGAATTCATTATGAATCCCCCTCATTCCAGTCATTTTGGAGGTGTGTGGGAAAGACAGATTAGAACAATCAAATCAGTTCTCTTGTCCAGTATACAGCAAAATCTTACGAAACTTGATGATTCATGCCTGAGGACTCTGTTTTATGAAATCATGTATATTGTAAACAGCCGTCCCCTTACGACAGAGACATTAAACGAGCCCACGAGTTTAGAACCACTGACTCCAAATCATCTACTCACTATGAAATCCATTGCTGCTCAACCTCCACCAGGAAAATTCACTCGGGCAGTCCTGTATAGTAGGAAACGATGGAGACGAGTTCAGCATCTCGCTGAACTATTTTGGAGCAGGTGGAAAGGAGAATATCTCACAAATCTCATGCAAAGGAAAAAATTCATATCGGTAAAACGAAATGTCAAGGTTGGTGACCTAGTTATTCTCAAGGATGACAAGATTACTTCCAGAATGCACTGGTCATTAGGAAGAGTCATACGAGCAGACAGTGATGAAGACGGTCTGGTTAGAAAGGCAATAGTCAGGGTCGGGGACAAAACAGTAAATGGAGAAAAGCAGTTTACAGAACATTCACGAATTTTAGTGCGTCCCATCAATAAGCTTGTCGTCGTTGTGGAACATGAATAGAACATATCGGTTCAAACACAGTCGTAAAATCACTAATTAGAGGGTGATTTTGGTGGGCGTGTAACAGTGCGCACCTCACGAACATTGGAACAGTGCGCACCCATATGAACTTGAATAAAACGCAAGAAAAACGACAGAGCCTAGAGACGACACAAGGTTAAAGATAACAACCCTTCTAGATCTAGAGTTTTTTGGAGAGTTCTCAATTCTTTTCACCATGTTATTTCATACGGAAACATGCGTATATTAAAGAATTATTAACGTTATAGGATGTTGTTGAAGGTTTGTTGTCACATAAGTCACAGAATAAAACATTCTTTGGTCTGACGTGGGTATTTGGAAAAAGTACAGAATACTCACAGAGAGGATTGCATTTGCATGTGACATGCTCTCCCACCTTCAATGAGCATGAATAATTTCTGTGGTACACCAGCTTGTCGATTTTGTTTAGGAACTTTTTTGGACTTCCGAATTTCGATTCCTGCCTGTAACTATCAGCATAGGCTTCAGGGAAAACACGTACTATTACAATTTACTTAGAAACCTAAACATTTACTTAAATTATACCTACATTCCTACAATGGCACCGTCAAACATCTGACTAGCTTCCTTTAGTATAATAGGACATTCCCGCCTAGGGCTTGGTTTCAAGTGAGAGTCAGAATTAGAAAAGAGAAGGCTCAAATGAAGGAGTTCCTAGACAATGATACTGTCCAGACAATGTTCTAAAACTGCTTTAATAACGCGCGTGGTGCGTGTGTAGATGCATCTATGTATTTGTGTAAAATATTTAATGTTATATAGTGTAAACTTTTTTTTTTATACCTGGCCAAGCCATATTTCCTGTAAAGGACGAATAAAGTTATTATTATTATTATTATTACTATTATTACCTACAGAATGTCCCGGACTTCCTGATTTATCTAGAGTTCAGTGTAGTGCCGTGCCGTGTGATACAATGCAAACTTCCATTAAGCCATAATATGTTCAGACGAAACATGAAAGTGGCTGGCCTGTTGTATTCCTCTTTCCCTCTTTGTCTGTATAGGTGGTAGTCAAGACTGAACTGTACAAAGTAACTGAATTAAACTAGAAATCTCGAGGTTGCGGGAGTCTACTTGGAAAAGTCTCTCTAAACTACATGAACTTTCCGAAATGACCAAGACTGATCTGTGAGACTGGAGCCATCACTGTGCTCAAATAATAATATTGTTTTCAGCGGGGGTCCTCTATTCTGAATTTTGCCAGTTTTGGTGTAGATGAAAATGAGTTCCATAATTTGGATTTTTTTGCAGACGAGATGCTTGCACAAAATGAAACTGCTTAGCCATTTAAGAAATGCTGGCTGCAAATTGTCTTAGTAAAGGAATTCATTGATGAGTTTCATCACTTTCGCGATGTGGTGTCAGGTTATATGATTATTTTTATACAAGCTATCCAGATGATTTTATAGCCTGCTGTTATTTACTCTGATAGTCCAGAGATTTTGGACCAGTTACGCTCCCGCAACCTCGACTGTTTGAATCATTGGTTGATTTTAACGATTTAAAAAAAAAAAATCTTCTTTTGTCCCTACATTTAAAATCATGGAACTATTGTATACATACGACAGAAGGAATACCAATATGTAAGTATTATTATTAATTACTCACTCTTTCTGTCGTTCCTTGCCTTCTTCATTTTCTCCATTACGTTCAAGACCTCTCCCTTCATTCTTTCTCATCTATTTCACCCCTTTCTCTCTGATCTCTGTTTTTCCCATCCTCGTTCTACTCGTATCCTTCCAATTCTTCTTCCACTTCCTTTTAAAATTCTCTACATGTCATGTTTTTTTCTGTTTCCCCCATATAGCTGTACGTCCATTGACACAAGCCCAGTTTTTGTTCTTATTTCGACTGGAACGATAATTATAATATTAATGTCGACATGTGTGAATTTCCCATAAATTTCTTTTCCATTTTCCATTTTCTTTTCCTGTTGCTCATTATTGGCTCATTATCACCACCCTCTTCCCTTCTTCACTGTAGTAACTAGTTTTTTCTCCAAACCTTTTCGTGTGATTTTTACCAACTCCTTCTCTCCTGATCTCATACAGGGTGTAATCAAAAATAAAAGGGCTATTTTCATCATGTCAGTAAAGGGTTTAAAGGAAATTGTCTGTTTTGTCTAAGCCAAGAGAAGCCAACCGTTACAATCATAAAACTACTGGCCCAAACTGCAAACTGCCTATCTCTGAGAAACTACTCACTGTTGCATAACTGACGAATGTGACTGGTGGCTGAAAATCAAAAACGTAATCTGTGACATCATTTCTGAGGTGAAAACTAATATCTCAGGCTGATTTTAAATTAAGGGATATGTTTTAGATTCATGTCCTGTCTTAGAATTTGAATAGGGTGCAAATGTCCTCAAAACGATTTTCCTTTTCAGTTCCTAATAAGTTGTGTTCAGATGAGAATAACGAGCTTCACGAAACTTTAAGATCCATGATGCATAGGATATATTACATTAAATTTTTTGACTGTCAAAATACCGTTTTATAAGTTGCAGATTTTATTCAGTTAAATAGTGTTCTTGGTTATGTGTGTGTGTGTGTGTGTGTGTGTGTGTGTGTGTGTGTGTGTGTGTGTGTGTGTGTGTGTGTGTNGTGGGTGGGTGGGTGTGTGCGTGCATGCGTGTGTGTGTATGTGTGTGTGTGTGTATGGGTGTGTGTGTGTGTGTATGTATGTGTGTGTGTGTGCATGTGTGTCCGTGTGTGTGTATATATGTGAGTCCGTGTGTGTGTATATATGTGAGTCCGTGTGAGTCCGTGTGTGTGTATATATGTGAGTCCGTGTGTGTGTGTGTGTGTGTGTGTGTGTGTGTGTGTGTGTGTGTGTGTGTGTGTGTGTGTGTGTNTGTGTGTGTGTGTGTGTGTGTGTGTGTGTGTGTGTGTGTGTGAGACTGTTTTTAAAATGCCTCGCCAACAGTCAAAATAAAGCTCATGTCGCTAGACTATTTTTTACTGAGATCGTTCGATATCCATTATGTGGTTGTTGTGGAAAGGAGAGTAACTTTTTTTTCTCAACAAACACAGGAGTCTTGTGAACAAATGATATGTCTGTAAGTATGGAAATTTTGAGTGTCTGTGAGACATATTCAGTGTATTGTATGGTATGACATTTTTTTAAACAGGGACATTCTTTTGCTGCATAAGGTGACCTTTTCCTCTTCAAAGAACAGCAATGGAAGATCAACATTTTTATTGCATAATGAAAGTACACACAATAAGTTTCATCAGTGTTATACCAGTAACTTGATGTAGCCAATCAGCGACTTAAAACTCATTTTCACTGACTGCAAAATAAATGACCTTTTACTTGATTACACCTACCACCAGGTCCAGCATACAACGTTGAATACGGGTACCAGTATCCATGCGGTAAGTATATATGCTGATTATCTCATTGTCATCAACTCATTTTGTTCATTGTCACCTACTGAGGTGGCCCTTTCTGGAAACAGTGGAGTAAGCAGTCAGTTAAAGGGTGAATAGATGTTACACGCATAGACTTACACGGCTAGAATACGCGAGATTTCACTTTAATCGAGATTTCATCCTTGCGTCAGCTTGTCAGCCTTTCTTAGTTAAGAGCAAAGTTTCTTCGGGAAATCACTGGAGTGCATGGAGACCCGTCTGTCATAAAGTACTCCAGGTTTTATCGACTGTTTGGATCTCACGAGAAAGGGGATCATGCAGATATATCCAGCTGGATTCTCAAGTCAATGTGTAATATGTCTAGTACGTTTTTTGTTCCTTCTGGATTTTCATAGAAGACGGGAGGAGGGGGGGGGGGGGGGGGGNACGGGAGGAGGGGGGGGGGTGGGGGAGAGAGAAAAACCTGTTTCTTTCAGTCATATGTGTGGCCTTAGATTTCCGAAACTAGCTCTAGATCTACCATTATATTTCCTTCATGTTTCACGGGTATAAAAGTATAAAAGTCATATTCTAGCTAAGGACCGGTCCTTTTATAGCCATATTAGGCTACTCTATTCTGATGTAGATTTAAATCTAGACCTAGATCTAGTCCAGACAGATGAAACATTCTGGGACTATCTCAAGCTGTGACTTAGGCCTATATCTAGCTTAGATCTAGATTTAGTTGGAATGAAAGTAGGGCTCGATAGGGGCCACATTTAGGCAAAGGAAAGCATACTGTAGTTTAAGATTTACATCGAAAGCACAATTTTGATTGACTGATAAAAGTAAGCAGCGTCTATCAGGGAAACGCATCCTTTTTCTTTGTGCGAAGTGTGGTGAAAGAGTAAACAATTCGTTACTTTAGGATGTAGTGTATTGCTGTGTGTTTGTCTGACAAATACATCACTCATGCATTTTTGCTTAAATTCTAGCTCGCAATATTGTACCGACACAATCATCCAGGATCTAAAATCCACAAACCAGCAATTATCACTTATTTCTTCCATGTTTTCATTGTCAAGAGAGCATAGTTGATAGAGTCTGTTACACTCGCCTTTGTTGGCTAAAGCATTCTTTTTTTTCCGAAGCGAAATGAGGATGCTACCACACTACTTATTTTGATTAAACCAGAAGCAAGCTACACTAAAGCTGACTAATAAAAATTGTTCTTTGCTTGCAGACCCCTTGAATGGCCGCGGCAATGATAGGCCTTATGGTAGTTCTTGCACCAGCTCAGGTGAATGTGAGAGCAACACTATTTGTCTGAGCGGAAAGTGCAGCTGCAAAACATATCAGTATTACGACTCTGCTAGATCCACTTGCGAATTACGTGAGTATTTCTGCGGTGTAGCCGTTTTCGGTGTCCACGTAGAGCAGCCTGGCTAGTTGGTTACGCAGTTTGACTCAAAGATCTCACTGATGTTGTGTTTGATTGCCGACCATGGTCGTGCTGTAAATGCCTTGAGAAAGCATTTGATTCACATTTTCCTCAAGTCGCCAGTCTGTAAAGTGGATACCTGGCTAGCGGATAGGTTCAAAATGTGGTGATCAGCGCCTATCAGTGGCAGCGGCATTGTATGGCTCCCACAGATAATTATAGGTCTATAGAATAGACATTCTGACGCACAATGCTGAGATTTACAGGTCATCGCGAAATACCAAACTCAGGCCTTATTGGGCTCGGTTTGCTGTGTCATTGAAACCTGAAAAATGCTAAAATTGGGGCAAACCAGGAGTATAGACCAGACCAGTTTACTCACATGCATTGTAACATGAAGAAAGTGAAACTCTTAAAAAACCTAATATCTGATGCCAAAATTTCAGCTTGTGGTATTTACGAAAATTCTGAAACTTGGCAGTGGCAACATTCTTATGAAATGTTTATCACAGCCACACCAGAGGACGTTGTAAACTGTTGAAATATTTTATCCTCAGATTTTCCTTCTCAATCATTAAATTACAAACGTTACATATTCTCTGGAACTTGAAAGTAGTAACATTCTAAACACTGTCAAAATGTTCAGCTAAAGTTCTCAAAAAAGAAAAAAAACAACAACTGTGCGAGTTCGTTTGAGCGGGCGTTAGCCTGGATACAAGACTTTTAGCAGCATTAGTACTATGATTATGAAGGTTATTATTATTACTCGTTCATATTGTAGTCTGTTGTCGGCGCACTTATGTACTTCTAAATCAACCCGGCCCGGAGCACCGTATCTTATATTAAAAACATTTTTTTCTTTGGTAACACACTCCCTGGGTTTTTTGCTTCACCTATTTCACTCAAAAATTGCTGAGTAAGTCACATATTCACTTCGGGCGTCCTTTCTTACTCGGGGGCTGTGTACTTTCTGTCTGTGGATAATGTATTGGCAAGTATGCCATTTCCTCCATCTCCCCCTTTTTAATGGATTAGGTTAAAATTTCGAATTGTGCTTTTCCTTTATTGATAACAACATACGTAGTGAAGCCGTCCAGCGCCACGTTAACGGGTAAACCCATGAATGCTGTCATTCCGTAGTGTCCCGTTCATTGAGCCCGAGTGCAAGCTGCCTCATATATAGCTACTGCTACAGTAGTAGTACAAGAATCTTAATGCGCTGGTCAGGAAGGAGCATAGGTTCCAGACTCCGGTAGTCAACAGAGTTTGTGCTCCCAGGCCTTGAGTGGAGACAGCCACTCACAAGGGCGCAAACACGCAGGAGCAGGCGCAGTGGGGAGTGGGAAATGGGACCATAATCTGAAGGGAAATGAAATATGGGGAGGAGCAAAATATTATTAGAATGATATAAGGACAAAATCAGGTGCTTGGGGGTAGACCCTGAAAATAAGGCTCATCAACATTCACGTCTCCACTAGCCAGGTGGGCACCAAGGTTCCAAATCCAGTAGAACTTCCGTGCTCTCAGGTTTTCCTTCGTTGGAGGGTCAGCTACCTCTAGGGCTTGTAAAAGCATGTCACCAATAGATATCCTCTTATCATCATTAGCATCATCATTATTTGAAAAATGGAAAAAAGGCGTTCTCTACCAGAAAAGCTTTAATAGAAAAAACACAATCCAAATTATTGGAACTATAGTATGTTCCTTCTTCAGGGACACTGCACAGAATGTAACAAGAATACGAAAGATAAACAACAAATAGGAGAAGGGCGGGCAACAACTCAGATCAGAGATGAGAAACGTTTACACAGGAGACAAATATAGTCACAAAAAAAACAACAACTAGGATAACAACTCGTGCGCGGGGGGAAGGGTACACTCAAATGCTTGGGCGCAGGCATTAAATAACAACGCAGGAAAAAATCGCATCATCTCATGTTTCTGTGTAAGATTCTATAGCAAAGCAAGACAAGGGGTGTTGTCTTCTGCCTCACTGTCGATTGCTTAGCAACAGATAAACAATACTGGTTCCTATTACAGGACATATTATTATCAAANCCAGTGCATCATCATTATAATCATCATCATTATAATCATCATCATCATCATTATCATCATCATCATCATCATCATCATCATCATCATCATTATTTGCAAAACATTTAATCGCACTGGATATAAATAAGTAAAGATAGAAATCTATAACAATTTAACAAATTAATTTAATACACACATTTTTGGACTAGCGTCCTTCTTCAAATGCAGAAAATCAATGAACTAAGAATGAAATGGCATAACAAAATAAAATAAAAATATAAAATAAACTGTGATCAATAGTCATGACAACTGAAAATCTTGAACAGACACAAATTTCCACAGAATGGAACAAAGGCGAACAATAACAATGAAGGTAAACAGTTGACCAGGACTTTGCATGTATACACTAATTTCTTTTCAACAAGACAAAAAAACCTTAACTATTCACTGTCACTAACTCAAACAAGCGTACTTGATCATCATCATTATTATCATTTGGAACACGTTAAAAAAAATTTAAAAGTTTTGTCCAAACCAGCGAAGGATTAAGAAATACACTTTATTACTTAAAATACAAAATGGACTTATATAGTGATATAAAATAATTACAAATTTCGAATCTAAAAAGTGATTCTTCTTCAGGTGAAATATAATATCAAATTTTAATGAATGGGTAAGAAGAGACCTAGGGTAAATGGAGTTAAAAGCGTTCACGGAGAAAGAAGGTTAAGAAAAGGTGAGAAGGCTGAAAGTAGATAATATTATTATAAAACGACCAGTAGAGTAGGACTATGACTAGTTCAATCTTAAAAAGGAGGTTGACATGGGCGGAACAAAAGAGGAAATGGGAAACATTCTAGATAGCATAATAGAGAGATTATGCTTGTAAAATATGAGCAGGCAATACAAAAAAAAACATTAAGAAATTGGTTGTAAATAGTTGCTGAGAAGTAAAGAGAGGGTACGTACGTATGTACGTATTGTACACACACACACACACACACACACACACACACACACACACACACACACACACACACACACANCAAACACATACACACACACACACATACCCCCCTCCCCCACCCACTTGCACTCACACAAGATCGGGAGGGAGGGGGAGAGGTCCGGCCCAATGGAGTAACAATGTTTGGGTAGAATGAGTGGTACCTGCATGGGATACAAAACTCACGAATAACATCAATATTATCGTCATTAGTTCTGTGATCACAAAGTAAGAAGTGTCACGTGAGAGCGGCTACGACAAAAAAAGAAAGGGTAGAGAAATTACAAAGTACAAACATAGCCAGTCAAACGTGACACAAGAATTAAGAATCGTCGTATGAATCAGCAATGAAACAGAGATGAAGTCAGAGGATGGGAGCGGGAGAGGGAGGGAAGAAAGGGTAATCATAATTAATGCCAGTACAACTGAAAAGTGGAAAGGGAAACGAGAGTGTTGGTGGGAGAAGGAGAAAAATATGATATAAGGCGGTAAGTAGGGCTGATGAAATGTTCAGTAAAGTTGATAGATAAAGATAAAGGTTTATTTAATGGTAGAAGCAAGGGTGGATCCAGAGCAGAACAGGGGGAAAAGGTTTTTGACACCTATTAGAGGGGCAAATCACTCATTGTGTACAACCCAATTAATCCGCTAATCTATAAAATCCCCCTTTTTTGGAGCCCTGCCAGCCAGTGTTAGGGTGTAGAAATGTGTAAAATGACCCATGATCTAAATAAAGCATCCAATTTTAAAGTTTCAGGTACAATTTGAGCCTTCTAGATAAAAAGATAAAATGTGTAGGCCTATGTATTCGCAAACGGTCAAAACCAGCCAAATGAAAAATTGGAGACCAAATCAGAATTTGAGGTGATCTTTTTCGAAAGACATTTGTGAACAATTTTGGGCCATTGACCCCCCCTTTTCTTCCCGCTAAAAGATCGGGCAAAAGAAGTACTTTAACCTCCATGGAAGAAATGTCCCCAAATCACAGTGGTATATTTAGAATAACACAAACTGTTAAGAGAGCCAAAAGAAAAAAGAACAATAGGTGTCAAAGACCGAAATAGGATGAAGGGAAGGTCATTGGAAAACTCGCAAGTTAAAATAGAGGGGTATAGTAAATGAAGAATTTGGAACTTGAAAATAAAGGTGTGTAGAGGCGACTAAATCTCTAACTTACTGTTTATTAAGAAGGGCTCCTCAATACTGAGACCACCAGGCATCATTATCACCACCACTGCCACCACCACCACCATCATCATCATCACCACTTTCATCATCATCATCATCACCTTTGCTATCATCATCATCATCATTATCATTATCATTTGTTTCCCACAAAATAAAATATAATAGCGTCTACTAGTTTCGTACTATACAATTTTATTTAAATTACAAAAAGAAGCACACAATAAGAAAATGTCAAATTTTCGGAATTGAAAATTCCTTCATCAGGATTAATAATAATAAAAATAAGGAAGAAGAAGACATAGGAAGAGGTCTGAGACTTTATAGGGGTGCTAATTTAAAAGGATACGATAAGAGTTCACTAAAGAAAACAGAGAGATAGAGAGGTGAGGGGAGTTCAGATAGAACGAGAACAAAGGCGTCACCCAGGTTTTGAGGAGGTTAGTCCGGGACAGATGAAATGAATTGGGGCGCCACCCACAAATTGAAGGATTCTAAATTTTTTTAGCATTTTCTGACAGAGCAATATCTCTTGTAACTGGACACAAAAGTTTACCACGCTCGGAAGGGTGGAACTAGCTTTTTTAGTGGACAGTGGTCAGTTAGGGTCAGAACCCACCTATTTCCACTTAATTGCTCAAAACAAAGGAAATAAAATTAGAAATAACATGAAATGAGTATGTTTCAAATTATTCAATTTTAATACGATAAATCTGATTTTGTAGCCGAGAATTTAAAAGAGAAATAAAGCAAAAAACGAAATTTAGGGCGGTTTTTCTCAGTTTTACGACTGAATGTTTAAAATGCAATTAAAAAGTTCCATATCAGAACGCATAACGTTCCAAATTGCCAATTTTTTTTTAACAATATAGATGCATGAGGTGTAGGGCTACATAGCAGTGTTTGACACAAGAGCGTCGGGTCTGCAACTGTTAAGTGGACATTGGTCAACATACGATGGATCTCTATTTTCTTTTCTTAGTTTGGAGCCCAGAAATGTAAAATTATCAGGCCCGCAAACTGCACAGTAACAAGCAGGTTTTCATGTAATATGATAATGAAGTATCTTCCAAACAATGGCGCAAGAAGTTGCCCTGATCAATATAGTCGAACTGGACTGTCTAGTGGACAGTGGTCGCCAAGGGTCAGTGACCATCAATTAACACATTTAGCTCAAAAGAAGACTTATGAAATTTAAAGCAACAGAAGCATATTTCTGTTAAAATATTGCATTGAGATATGACTGAATTAGCCTTTTCTCCTCAAGTGCCAAACAGTGAAATAGGGAAGGATACACAATTTAAATGTCATTTCCCCTGTATTATACGGAAAAGACAATGAACAACAGTTTAAGCAATCAACGTACATGATGTGATTCCCACAACACCATTCGTCTAAGAAAAATTACAAATTACAGCAAGGTTGCATTAGATTCTTGCAAACTGCATTTTACCTCTTGTGGGTATCGTTCTTTGATTTAATTTCGTTGATTTAATTGTAGAAGATTTGAGAGAAGACAATCACTATCT
>JAWQUT010000911.1:50227-58542 GCA_033807755.1 Ellobium chinense
ACAGGTGGGTACACATACATAATTATATACATACACACATACACATAGATACAGTATATTATACTCACACTTATTCTCGCACGCTACTCATGTGTGGGTACACACAAGTAGCCGGAGTCTCAGGCCAAGGGGGAGCATAGGTTCAAGACTCCGGTAATCAACACAGGGTCTGTACTCCCAGGATCCAAGCGGAGACAGCCTACATCACTTCCAGTGGCGCAAACGCACAGGAGCTGGCGCAGGGGAGTGGGAAAGGGAACCATAGCATGAAAGCTGGGAGAGCGAGAATGAACTATGGGGATGAGAAAAATATTGGAATGATGCAAGGACAAAATCAGGTGCTTGGGGGTAGTCCCTGAAAATAAGGCTCATCAGCATTCAAGTCTCCACTAGCTTGGTGGGCACCAAGGTTCCAAATCCTGTAGGACTCCTGTTCCATCATAGGAGGGTCAACTACCTCTAGGGCTTGCAAAAGCATTGCACCAACTCCACTATAGCCATCCTGTTTAAACCACTCTCTCACAGGAACTGATAGGTTGTTATTGATGACGCTATTCGGTGGTTGTTTAATCTGGCTCTAAAGGCTGCGGTGGTCCGACCAGCATAGTATTTTGGGGTATTTTTTGCAGGATATATTATAACTGACATTTTTAGATGTACAGTGGGTGGACTTTTTAAGGGAGGATTTGAAGTTAGTAGTAAAGATGCTGATGTATGAAGTGCAAACCATAAAGGCACAGGTTGTGCAGCAGGGGGATCCGCATGGGCCATTGGTAGGAGTAGTAAAGCAGTTGTTACCGGCAGTCTGAGGTCCCACTGGAGTTGGTCTGGTTTTGATCAGCCAACCCCCGAGGCTCCCTGGGCGCCTCAAAGCTACCAGTGGTGGCTGGGGAAGCAATCTCATTAATGTCTCAGATTTGTCGAGTATGCACTTGTTACTGGAATGTAAGACCTGGATGTCAGGAAGGTTTCTATAGTAGATGGTCACAGAAAGGATGCGGTCGGACTAGCTGGTCATGTACTGGTATTTTAGTAAAGAGGCGCGGTCCATTTTAACAACAACTGACGTGATAAACCATACAATATTTTGGCGGTAGCCGCTGTCAATGAGTTTCTGGGTAAAATCTTGAAGTGTTGCACAAAAAAGTCATCAATTGAACTGATCCGCTGTTCTCTCACTCTCAGGCACCACTATAAACAGTGGACCAAAAAAATGTGACGGGGATGGCTGGAAGCTGGGTACAAATATCTGTTTTTACATAGAAGTCAGTCTCCAGTCTCCCATTGAGAAAGATGATACCGACATCAAGGAATGAAATGGAGGTGTCACTTACTATGGAGGTTAACTTGATGGAATGGTGGAGTGTGTTGAGCTGGTTCGTGAATTTAAGAACAGTGTTGGCGTCGTCGCTAATAGCTACAATGTCATCCACGTAGCGTCTGAGCCAATGGGGCTTATTGGGCAGAGAGCTGACCAAATCGGGCCAAAATTGGGCCGTAAAAATGTTGGCGTATACCTTAGGCAGGGGCTATGGGAGTGCCCATAACTGTTCCTCTTACTTGAAGATAATTATGTTGCTGGAACTGGAAGTTTTAAAAGTAAGGGCCAGATGGAGAGGTTCGCAAATAGCTTCAACCGCCATACGGGAACTAAAGGTATCGCGAGAGGTATAGAGTTATACATGTCTATCATATCAATCCCACCAGGCAAGTGTTGGGAGGAAGAGGACCCACTTTGTTACGGACCTGAATTTCAGATAATATATGAACCGTATTCTTGACCCACTGGTCTCCATAGAATTCTGGCACGAAAGGATTGAGAGCACTGTTGAGCCAGTGTGAGGCTCTGACAGTAGGTCTTCCTATATCGGAAATAATTCCTCGGTGAGGAGGTAAAATACAGCTAGGAGCTACAGGTTTATGTAGCTTGGATTATGTAGCCAAGGACAGCTTACTTCCCCTGCCAGTATGTTGGAAGCGAGTTTGGAATCTATAACTTTCAAAGTTTCCAGTTTGGTGATCTGCTGAGCAACGATATTAAAGTGCTCAAGGGTAGGATCAGAGTCAATGTGTTTGTATACCAGAGGGTTGTCAAGGGGACGGTTGATTTCAGCGTTGTAATCCTTTGTGTTCATAATTACTATTGAACTTCCCTTGTCATCCTCGCGGATTGTGATACCAGGATTGTTCCTGAGCTCATTTAAAGCTATCCGTTCCTGCCCGGAGGTTATCATTTGTTTTCTTGCCGACAAGGAGGTTGCAGACGTTCCTTTTCAAAATTGTTACAAAATAGCTGCAAGGCAGGGTTCCGCCCGGCAGGAGTGTCCAACTACTCTTAGGGGGTATCTGAGAAGCACTGATCGGTGACTCATTTTCAAAATAATTTATTATTATTTCAACCGACACCGGCGGGTGCATGTCTTGGTATCCTCAATGAAGTTGAACATAGTGAAATTTCGGACTTACGGGCAAAACCCTCTACCTTTAGGTAACAGTTTCATTTGAGCATCGTTAACCCAAAAAGAAGAAATATTAACCACATTGTAAACATGGTGATGTTAGGGTCGCTTCCTTCTCTTTCTGCGTCATCGGTACTTCTTGGTGTTAAAGCCTTTGTGTAGTGTTCCTCCACTGTAATATGTAGAGTCATTCACTTTTGATCTCGCCTTCTGACCGTTAGACCAAACAAAGTTACAGTTCTCTTTCGGGAAGATGGACCCAGAGGTGCAGGAGTCAGTTGTGGGAGATGGGAGGGATGTACTGACAATGCTATAATTGGCCACAGGAGCCGTAGCAGCTGTAATGCTGGGGTGGCTGGGGAAAGATCGACAATAATGTCGATAACATTGTGATATAACGTCTCATCAGTTTTGGCCACCACGTTATCTACGGGCCCGACAGCCAATCTCAATTCTTGATGACCATCCCAGCGAGGAATGCAAATGATCGGTGGTCACTAGCTGGACCAGCAGTAGGATTTGGAAAGTTGTGTTCAGAGGTTAAAGTAAAACTTAACGTGGAAGACGCAAGGGAGACCAAGCTGACAGTGTCGTCTGAGGATTTCTTGAGGATTTGCAGACTGCCTATAGCGATCAGGGTCAGAAGGCCATTGTCATGACCGGCAGATTTGTTGATCGAGCTGAGCTCACCACGATTAGTAGTGGATGTGTTAGTAGCAGCAGGCAAAACAGCTGCACAGTTTAGAGGAGAGAGTGGACTAAACAAAGAAACGTTATTGTGAGCTAGGCTTGAGATGCTTCGGTTTTGGACCAGAAGGAACCAATGGAAAGGAATCCATTATCAACATCATCATCATCAATATGAATAACTGATATTCTGAACTGTGTATTTGAAATCTTAATAAATTGTCGAGGTTTTCGGAACGTGGTCCTTCCTCAAAGAATAAAAAGTGAACACAGAATTATCGTACACACATTAC
Organism: Ellobium chinense; assembly: GCA_033807755.1. NCBI lineage: Eukaryota > Metazoa > Mollusca > Gastropoda > Ellobiida > Ellobiidae > Ellobium > Ellobium chinense. Next base: position 53,667 of record JAWQUT010000911.1, read on the forward strand.
GCAATCTTCATCAATATCATTATTATCATCATTATTATCAGTCGCATTTTACCTGTCTCATTCTCATTTGGTCTATTACTACCTCCACTTATGCTAGTTAATGCGGAAAGAACCATCCTGTCCACTAAATTCTTAAGCCGTGCGTCCTTGCACAAGAACGAACTATATATTTATTGACCTACTGTAATCAATGTTTGGAATCAATTGATGAGATATTTGGTATGGGAGTAATAGTAAACACCCCCTTCAGTCACAATTAATTATGAGTTATCTCCTTCTTCTAGCTGTTTCCCACGGCGGTCATTTTGTTTGAGATTGCACGTGTTTTGGTTACCATGGCACAGAGAAAAGGGTAAGCTCAATATATTTGTTTCTGTCAACTTTTTATAATAAGTTAAATAATGAAAATTGTAGATATTTGGCTCCTCTATATAGAAAAATTCGTACATTTACATAGCTTTCTTTGTATGCTGTGTGTCTTGGGAGGGGGANNGGGGGGGGGGGGGGGGGGGGGGTGCGAATGAGTGCCGACCTCACACAAGAACGCTATTACTGAGAGGATGCAGGTTTCCTTAACGATAAATTATTATGGTTATTCTCATATTGTCGGCAGATCCTTGACTGTAAATCCAGAACTTGATTTACAGGGCTGGAAAATCTACCATACCACATAACTTTCGACAACCTATTTTCCTCCGTGAAGCTGGTGGACGCCCTCTGACAGAGGAATGGCATGCACTGGGACTATCTAGGCCAACAGAATAGATGACTGTCCACTGATAGGCAAGAATGATCTACAGCGGAAAGCCCGCGGAGCTTATGATTTTGCTTGCGACACTGCAAATGGTATCATTGTTACAAGGTGGAATGACAACAATGTCGTTAGTGTTGTGTCCAATTTCATCGGTGTCCATCCCACGCAGACAGCAACACGATGGGGCAAAGCAGAGAGGAGAAAGGTTGAACTTCCGCAATCATATGCAATAAATCATTACAATCAGACGATGGGCGACGTAAACAGAGACGACCAAAACGTTGCTCAATACAGAGTGACCATCAGATCGAAGAAGTGGTGGTGGCCCATATTTGCGTTCTGCATCGACTTGTGTGTGCAACAAGTGTGGCACCTCCACTGAGCCCTTCCAACAGGGGCGTAGCGTGGGGGCCGAAACTAGGTAGGCAAATCTGCACGCACATTGGCTGCGCAAATTATCGTACTGTTGCCTTTTGGTCACCCTACATTTTTATTAGGTAAAAGTGCGGTAAACAAACGAGGTATTTTGCTATAAATATTTGCTTCACCATCTATGGCAAGAGTGCATGATAACATCAGTAAAGTAACGTGACAACAGTCACAACAAAAATAGTATCAACTAACTCAACAATAACAGCACTGTAATAACTGTACTCACTTAATATTTACTCCTTGACACGTCTTTCATGTGGGCAAAATTATTATGGAGGTGTCGTTGAAGGAATAGTTTTAATGATCAGCTAGGATCCATGGCTAGGAATATCATATTTATTTGCTGTTCGTTCTGGTTCATAGTTGAACGTGTCTAGTCTATTTTACTTTTCTTCATGAGAATCTAAAAGAGAGCTTGCAGGCAACATTGGCTGCTTTCAAAACAACAGCCACGTTTGTTAGGGGGTTCATTGAATTCATCTTGCCAAAACTCACCATCAGACCAAGATCTAGTCTAGACCTATGTTAGACGCGCCGAGCAGGGTTGTCAGATTTTTATTCCGAGCTGAAGCCAAATCGCATGCGAGAAAATGCCGGAAAAGAGCCAAACCACCTCCGAAATGAGCCTATTGGAGTCAGGATTTAACTAAATTTTCCACAAACTGTTCGTTTACTGAATATACGTGGATATTATAGTTATCATTAATCTTTCTACAAACACCAGAGTGACATAAGAACTGAGTGTTAAATGGATACAGGGGTCATTTTTTTAAATTTGTGTTCATTGGACAACTATGATCATATGCCTGATCATATGAAATACCATTTTGAGAGAAGTAGGTGTATTATTTTTATTTTTTTTAATGTGTTAATATTAACCTGAATTATGTTGGAGCCAAAAATAACGAAAGAGCAAATTAGTCATTTGAGAACCAAGAGCTTTTTAAAGACAAATATCTGGTATTTGGCTCCAAAAGAGCTAGGTCTGGCAACCCTGGCACCGAGATGATGCAAGTCTTAGCTAACACGCACGACCTCATTCCACTTCGGCCAATGGGTAAAGAGAGAGTCATCTGACCTCGTTTATCTTCCGTAGGCATTTTGATTTTTGCTTACAGGCATGGGAATTTTAACACTACCCGGGATTGCCTTTTGGGCTCAGTCTGGGTTCGAGTGATGATTTTTGCGTACAATACGGTACAAGAGGCGCTACCAGCGAGTTAACCTATGTAGTCAAATTTCCAAAGTGACTACTTGGCTAGCCAAGCTGGGTTGCGTTTGGGGCTCAGTCAGGTACTATTGTCGTTCTTTTGATATAGCACTGGTACGGTAGAAGAGGTGCGGCCCTAGGAGTTGCCTGTTATAGTCAAAAATGTGAGATGACTTGCACAGCGCTTTGCATGTTTTTGGTTAGTCTACTAAGCTGCGAATTCATAAAAGCTGATGAATGCTGGCATTTCTTATTTCAATTATTTTCTGCTTTTTTTTTTTCTTCTTTAACATCTCATGAGGCCTTCCTTTTTCAAGTGGTAGTCAGTGACTATTTGACTACCATTACGCTACGCCCCTGCCTTCCAACAACAGCTCACTTAGACTTGCTGGAAATTAGAAGATCAATTGCAGATATCTATCTCAAGCGGAGCATCAACATCTCTGCAGTGGAGCGTACCCTGAGCAGACCAATGGCCATGGACAAACGTGTGCCGCCAGAAGTGCGCTTTGATGAGAAGCAGCATTTGGTTGAACTGCTGAACAAGCAGATTCGATGTGCCCTCTACACACAAAAAACACAGCACAGGTGCATCAAATGTGGCGTAGGAATGCGTGATAGATGCTTCATCACTTTTAATACACCATATACGATATCAGCATTTGTTTCAAGATTCCACATAAAATCACAATTTGGAATCAGATATGGTTATTATAGCTGTCTTTGTGCAGCTCTAGTCAGTCATCCAGTTTGCATCATCATCATCATCATCATCATCATCATCATCATTTGTTTCACACAAAAAAAATAAAAATGGCGTCCACCAGTGTAGTGAAATATAATTTAATTTAAATTATAAAAAGAAGCACACAATAATGAAAAGTCAAATTTTCGGAATTAAAAATTCCTTCATCAGGACTAATATTAATAATAATAATGATAAGGAAGAAAAGATCATCATTATTATCATCATCATCATCATCATGTTTACATGTTTATAATTCCATCACCACCGTCATCATGATTTATTATGACTAGTAATCATAATTATTATCATTTTAGCCGTGGTTTTCATTTCCATCGCTGCTGCTAACCGTATCATCCCTATAACCATCATTCAAGTCATCATCATCATCATTATTTTGTTATAGTTGTGTTCTTTCATGAATTAAAGTTACTAGAGTTAATTTAATGTGGATTTTGATTCACATTTTTACCAATTTACTGTGTTGGAAAACCTGTCCCCTTCAGTCCTATCAGTCCTAGCGTACTTGTACAAGGACGGACACATTACCCTGAATAAGTTTACTCATTTACATTTCTTAGCAAAATCCTCATAGGACACCTCTACAAACATTTTTTCTAACATATACACCAATTTTCATCATAAACAAAACTTCCGGCACAACATTCATAACGCATAAAAAAAAAATATATTTCAGGACTTGGACATACAGAGTCATGCCCACCATCTGTTGTCAACGCTTGTGAAGATGTCGGTTTCCAATGCATCCCTGATAAATTCGGGCAAGAGCGATGTCTTTGTAGCTCAGACATGCACTACAGGCTTGATGTCTGTCGGTCACGTAGGAAATCTCTTATACATATCTTTGATTTTCTTTTAATGCTTTACGTGTGCGGCAGAAGACAAAAGCAACACGCTTTAAAATAACTGATGGCTGGCTGGCCGGCTGACTGGCTGACCGGCTGGTTTGCTGGATGGATGGATGGATGGATAGATGGATGGATGGATGGATGGATGGATGGATGGATGGATGACTTGGATGGATGGATGGACAAGTGGATGAATGGATGAAGGGGGATGGATGTATGGATGAGGGGGGGGGNGGGGGGGGGGGAGCATTAACCGAGACTTATAAACAGTATCATTATTATTATGGATGGACGAACAGACGATAGACGTACAGACGAACCGATGAAAAGAAAACAGTTTGGGTGCACATTAAAGTGATGTTTGGCGCTCCTTAGTCAAGAGTATACACTGCGCCATAGATTTTGAACTAAACGGGTGGTAACTGGGTACAGCTACTTTATCCACAGTCGGTGAATTTAAAGTGGTTATCTCCCCGCCCATCAAGAGGTACACGTCATCAGTCAATTTTACGTGGACAGCAGACAACTATGGCTTGCCAGTGATTTACAGAATAAAATGGACGTCAGTAGAACATCTCAAGGATACAGGGGAATTGTCGGCAAATGAACATGGAGTTCTGGTTTCTGACCTCACACCCGGCAGAGAATATAAGTTCACAATCTTCTCGATATTGGCTGCTGATAACTTTTACCAGGAAAAGAGTACAAAAAGCTTGCAAACACTGGAAACAAGTAGGTTGCTCTTTTGGGTGTTTGGAGGTACTGGTTTGTTTTTTGGGCAAGGGTATTGAAACCGAGCTAAGACTGACAACCATTCCATGTGTGATTGAGTGGCAGCCAGGATAACATATATATATATATATATA
>JAWQUT010000911.1:63134-78483 GCA_033807755.1 Ellobium chinense
AGTCCATGTTTAAGGCTCGGAGGAGTAACTGAGACAGCATAACACCAGAACATTTCCGAGTTTATATGGCAGCTCCTTTGCCTTCACTCGCCAAAGTATCCCAGTGCTCTTGATCTCAAAGTAATTATCATGACACTCAAATATGGTCATCAGGATGGGGATTGCCATATTCAAAATGACAACACAGTTGCCAGTTTTCAACAGTAATCCGACTTCATACATGTACCGCATTTTTTACTTGGCATTGGTAATACTGTTGGCAACAATAACAATAATTTATTTAGCTCAAGCACCAATATGATATTGAATGTTCTCACGCTTCTGTTCTCACACTCACATTCATACAATGGCATGGAACTTTAAAGATATCTGCTGCTTTTGAAGTTCATGTTCGGTTAGCTAATCCGACTTCACAAGCAGGCTGCTATCCCCGCTTGTGCGAAGAAAACAATAGGCAAGAACCAACAAAGCCACCCTCTCCCGAGCGCAGCTGGATTAATCGGAGATAAACGGCTGTATGACGCCTCGAGCCAGGTGTACAACTTGGTATAGCATAAGGGCGCATCAGACTTGCGCCCCTATGCCATACCACGAGATGACGGGAGGACGGGATACGTCCTTTGCATAATTGCTGTAACTATAAAACTACTTTTTTTTTTTTGCAAAACCATTTATACACAATAAAGATCTCACAATTTACATCACAAAGATGTAAAAATGTAAAAACCCAAATTTTGGTCAATGCGCCCCTATGCCATACCAGCGACGATTAGCCATGGGGTATAGAGTTATACATGTCTATCATATCAATGCCCACCAGGCAAGTATTGGGAGGAAGAGGACCCACTTTGTTACGGACCTCAATTTCAGATAATATATGAACCGTATTCTTGACTCACTGGTCTCCATGGAATTCTGGCACGAAAGGATTGAGAGCCAGTGTGAGGCTCAAGCTATAGGTCCCCCTATATGGGAAATAATTCCTCGGTGAGGAGGTAAAATACAGCTAGGAGCTACAGGTTTATGTAGTTTGGGGATTCCATAAAACTAAGGACAGCTTACTTCCCCTGTCAGTATGTTGGAAGCGAGTTTGGAATCTATAACTTTCAAAGTTTCCAGTTTGGTGATCTGCTGAGCAACGATATTAAAGTACTCAAGGGTAGGATCAGAGTCAGTGTGTTTGTGTACCAGAGGGTTGTCAAGGGGGCGGTTGATTTCAGCGTTGTAATCTTTTGTGTTCATAATTACTAGTGAACTTCCCTTGTCATCCTCGCGGATTGTGATACCAGGATTGTTTCTGAGCTCATTTAAAGCCATCCATTCCAGCCTGGAGGTTATCATTTGTTTTCTTGCCGACAAGGGAAGGTTGCAGACGTTCTTATTCAAAATTGTTACAAAATAGCTCCAAGGCAGGAGGTGTCCAACTACTCTTATTAATCTACAGCTTAGGGGGTATCTGAGAAGCACTGGTCGGTGACTCATTTTCAAAATAATTTATTATTCTTTCAACCGACACCGGCGGGTATATGTCTTGGTATCCTCAATGAAGTTGAACATAGTGAAATTTCGGACTTACGGGCAAAATCCTCTACCTTTAGGTAACAGTTTCATTTGAGCATCGTTAACCCGAAAAGAAGAAATATTAACTACATTGTAAACATGGTGATGTTAGGGTCGCTTCCTTCTCTTTCAGCGTCGTCGGTACTTCTTGGTGTTAAAGCCTTTATGTAGTGTTCCTCCACTGTAATATGTAGAGTCATTCACTTCTGACCTTGCCTTCTGACCGTTGGACCAAACAAAGTTACAGTTCTCTTTCAGGAAGATGGACCCAGAGGTGCAGGAGTCAATTGTGGGAGATGGGAGGGATGTACCGACAATGCTATAATTGGCCACAGGAGCCGTAGCAGCTGTAATGCTGGGGTGGCTGGTGGAAAGATCTACAGTAATGTCGATAACATCGTGATACAAGGTCTCATCAGTTTTGGCCACCACGTTATCTACGGGCCCGACAGCCAATGTCAATTCTTGACGAGGGTGCCCACCAGCGATGGATGCAAATGATGGGTGGTCACTACCCAAACCAGCAGAAGGATTATGAAAGTTGTGTTCAGTAGTTAAAGTAAAACTCACCGTGGGAGACCAAGCTGGCGATGTCGTCTGAGGATTTCTTGAGGATTTGCAGACTGCCTATAGCTGTAAGGGTCAGCGGGCCATTGTCATGACTGGCAGATTTGTTGATCGAGCTGAGCTTACCACGATTAGTAGAAGACGTTTTAGTGGCAGCAGGCAAAACAGCTGTACATTTAAGAGGGGAGAGTGGCCGGAGACTGGTCAGAGTGAGGTCACTGGGGACCTGGGCTTGAGATGCTTCGGTTTTTAACCAAAAGGAGTCCATGGAGAGGAGTCCAGTATCATAATATCATCATCAATATCATTTTCAAAATAATCGATACTCTGAACTGTCCATTTCAAATCATAAAAAAAAAATGTTCCAAGTTTTCGGACGATGTCTCCTTCTACAAGGAACAAAAAGAAATAGTGAGCACAGAATGATCGTACACACACCACTCAGTAATCATCAATGTCATTGTTAGCATTATTATCAGTCGCATTTCACCTGTCTCATTCTCATCTGTTCTAATACGACCTCCATTTATGCTAATTATTGCGGGAAGCACCATCCTGTCTACTAAATTCTTGTATCAACAATCAGAATACATTAAAAAAAGATATTTTTCAGGACTTGGACATACAAAGTCATGCCCACCATCTGTTGCCAACGCTTGTAAAGATGTTGGTTTCCAATGCATCCCTGATAAGTTCGGGCAAGAGCGATGTCTTTGTAGCTCAGACATGCACTACAGGCTTGGTGCCTGTCAGTCACGTAGGAAATCTCTTTATACTTATGGCTTTGATTTTCTTTTTATGCTTTACGTGTGAGGCAGAAGACAAAAGCAATACGCTTTTAAAAAGCTGGCTGGCCGGCTGGCTGGCTGGCCGGCTGGCTGGCTGACCGGCTGGTTTGCTGAATGGATGGATGGATGATTGGATGGACGGACGGACGGACGGACGACGGACGGACGGACGGACGGACGACGGACGGACGGACGGACGACGGACAAATGGATGGATGGATGGATGGATGGATGGATGAATGAATGGACGGGTGGATGGATGAGAGGGCGGGCATTAGCCTGGATACGAGACTTATAAACAGTATCATTATTATTATGGATGGACGAACAGAAGTATAGACGTACAGACGGACGGATGGAGAGAAAACAGTCTAAGTGCACATTGAGATGAATGTTGGCACTCCTTAGAGAAAAGTATACACTGCGCCACAGGGTTTGAACCAAAGGGGTAGTAACTGGGTACAACTACTTTATCCACAGTCGGTGAATTTAAAGTGGTTATCTCCCTGCCCATCGAGCGGTACACGACATCAGTCAACTTTACCTGGACAGCAGACGACTATGGCTTGAACGTGACTTACAAAATAAAATGGAAGTCACTAGAACATCCAATGGACATGGGAGAGTTGTCGGCAAATGAACAAGGCGTTCTGGTGTCTGACTTCACACCCGGAAGAGAATATAATTTCACAATCCTCTCGATATTGGCTTCTGATGACTTTTACCAGGAAAAGAGTACAGAAAGCTGGCAAACACTGGAGACACGTAAGTTTCTCATTTTGGGTATGGNNNGGGCGGTGGCAAGGGTATTGAAACCTAGCAAAGACTGAAAACCCTAGCATGTGTATTTAAGTGACAGCCAAGGTTGGAGGTTTAAATAAAGGTTTGCCTTACGTGTAACCTGTCTCGCGCACTTCATTATAATGACGTGAGAGCCTGAGCCAGTCTCTGTGCATATTTATTAGAAAAAAAAAACCATACAGGATCTGTCATAAGTGTTTGTTTGATAGCAGATTTATGACATGAATCATACATTTATCGTATTCGCAAGCCTCTGGCTCTGTTCATTCTCCAGAAAAAAAAAAAATGTCTGTTTGTTTGTCTGTCTGTCTGAATGTTTGTCTACCTGCTCCTCGGTCTGTCCGGCTGTTTCTCTGTCTGTGTATGTGTGTGTGTGTGTGTGTGTGTGTGTGTGTGTGTGTTCTGTCTGTCTCTCTGTTTGTGTGTGTCTCTGAGTGTGTCTCTTTGTGTGTGTGTGTGTGTGTGTGTGTGTGTGTGTGTGTGTGTGTGTGTGTGTGATGAGTGTGTGTTTTCCATAAAACATGCTTCTGTTTCATTTTCAGTGCCAGAACGTCCAGGGCCGGTCATCGCAACAGCTGTCGATGATGATGGAGCCTCTTTTGTCATAAGATTCCAGCCTTCAAAGGGAGATGTTTCCTCATATGAAATCACTCTGTCGGATGGCGTCCTAGAAATGTCACTGGAGGTAGATAAGCCAGAAGTCCAGTTTCCAGGGTTCAGACCGGACACTGTGTACAGTTACATCATCGTGGCTACTAACAAGCAGGGAGACGTCAGTGAAAATATTACTGGAAGTTTCAAAACAGGCACAGGAAGCGGTAAGGACAGGACTTACTCTACACAGTGGACATATGGGCTGTACATTATACAGTGCTGTCTAGTTTTGCTGCTGTAGTGCGAGGGTGTCATTACCAGCTGTCAGTTTTATATGGCAGTGTCGAGAATCGAAAAACAAGGCTGTTATTTGCATTCTATCCCATTTTTATCCTTGTTGGAACGTCCTTAAACAACGGACTATTTGTTTGCCATTTTGTATTGCAAAGGGAGATAACAAAGTATATATATTATATATAATAATATATTCCATTGTCATGAGGTGCAGTGCAATGCATGTACAGAAGAACCTCGACAACAAGTTTTGAAAAAAAAAAACAACTTATTTTTGGGGGAATAATTAATATCGAGGTCTATCTGGACGCTGACCTGATATAATCATTTAATATCACATCCATGCATGTGAGAATCACGCAGTAACATTGAATGAGTGAGGTACGCTAGATTCATCTGCCCAAATTTACGTCTCACTCTGTGTATTTACTTTTAATGTTTGGCTTATGGAGCATGGACGTAGGGTTAGAAGTAATAGATCCTGTTATGATATGCTTTCTGTGGTTATTTGGTTTTACGCATTCATTTATTGTTTACTGCCACCAAAGTAATTTTCTTTCGAAATAATTCAGTCTGTCCTATCAGATCTAATCATACCTTATTTAATTTTATCGTATATAGAGTATCTTTTATTATCTTTCCCCTTCTTTTAAACATCTTTTTTTTTTTTCTATTTTTATGATCTCTTCCAGGTGCACACCTTGGCGAAAGGAGGAATTCCGCTACAACGACCCCAGATGTTACTCTAATTCCTGGTGTAGTTGTGGCAGCTGTAATGGTGGCTGTAGCCGTATGTAGCCTCGTCATCTACCTTGTGCTAAGAAGGAGACGAATCAGTGCAAATCAGTAAGAAACTTTGTCACTGTCATGGAAATCTGGTACAGTCTAGAATCTCACAAACTCGAATTCCAGAAATGTGTCCGAATACAAAGAAAAACTTTAAAAAATTGATATCGACCCAAAACAATAATAGAAAAGGAAACTCGTGGAGGGCGGTCGCCTTTCATCAATTTTCACTGGATCTCGTAACTTGAAGCTTTCTAGTGAAGGAAATGCCAAAAGTTCTACTATTCTACATTATTATGTCACCATTGAGGCGAGCCACACCCCTTTATCAGAGATTGTAAGGCAGATACCATAGTTCACAAATTATCACAAAATTGTGCACCAAAGTGCTGAATGGAGTATTTTCTCCCTTGAGAGCAATCAGCTTAGGATAACTTCATTTGCAAGAAAAATACCTGTTTGATAGTAAATTTCACCCATGTCTCTTAAAACTTTCATGCTTGATACCATATAGATGGGCTTTTTCTGTCTAGACGTATAGTTACTTTGTTTAATATCAAAGTCTCGTATTAGTTTCTAGTAAAACTGTGCCAAGACAGAAAATCCAGAAAATCCCACTTGATACCACGCATAAAGATATATAAAAGACAAGGAGGAAAAAAAAGCAACAATTATTTGAAATGAGTCCTCCCATTATATGACCTTTCAACGCCATAGCTGCATGAGTCAACGGGTAGCTTTCGCCAGCTGTCTCATTATCCGATTCGAAAGACCACGTTCTCTCATTTGCTGGTCAAATGTACTATGCGTGGACAGGGACATAGAATAGCGTATTTCCAATGGTATGCAATATAATATTTTATTCGACCGCCGCACAATAGGCTTAATAATACTACCTTGATGTTTCCTCTAAATACTGATTGCTGCAAATCTCTCTATCCTTGTTCTCCTACCCATCGGTGACAGAAAAAAGCATCAGTAATACTAATAGTAACTATTATAAAGAATACTAAGAACAGTTATAATAGTAATGCGGATTATAAATCTGGCTAATGCCCACTGTCACAAATTTGTACAGTTATTACCTCAGCAGGCCTGAACACTCAACATGACTTGCGAACTCCTGTCAACTGAGGAGTATACAATTACAGACAATGATCACCAGCATTCTGAGGATATCTCCCACAGCCCATGGCTATGATAACTTGTCATATTTTATAAGAACACATTTTATTTACTTTCCCAAAGGGCTAACGTGAACAATACCGGAACCGGAAGTAGTAACAGTGAAAGTGGGAGCAGTGATCCCGTGCATGCGAACACGAAACAAGAAGAAAACGTCATGGATTCGGGGTACTGGTCTTATAGTAACTGGAGTCCGGCTGGTAACATCTATGATGAGATACATGAAGATGACGAGGACGGGGTCGATTGTAATATGCAACCTCAAGACCACAGTAAGTTTACGACGCATTTTGTGTGTGTGTGTGTGTGTGTGTGTGTGTGTGTAATCCGTCCGTCCGTGCGTCCGTCCCCCATAACAGTTCATGAACTCTGGCTTTTTTTATTACTGCCTGAAATAGAACTGATGGAAGATGTACTACAATTATGTACCGGGATAGCAGACAACCAGCTCAACGTATAAGATGAAAAAGGAGAACAAGTCATACCTTTTGCGCTTATATCAGCCTGANGGTATTAAAACCTAGCAAAGACTAAAAACCCTAGCACCACTGAGTGTGTATTTAAGTGGCAGCCAAGGTTGGAGGTTTAAATAAAGTTTTGCCTTACGTGTAACCTGTCTCGCACACTTCATTATAATGACGTGAGAGCCTGAGCCAGTCTCTGTGCATATTTATTAGAAAAAAAAAACAAAACAACAACACAGAGGATCTGTTATAAGTTTTTGTTTGATAGCAGATTTATGAAATGAGTTATAGATTTATCGTATTCGCAAGCCTCTGGCTCTGATCATTCTTCAGAAAAAAACAAAAAAAAAACAAACCTGTCTGTTTGTTTTTCTGTCTGTCTGAATATTTGTCTGCCTGTCCCTCGGTCTGTCCGGCTGTTTCTCTGTCTGTTTATGTGTGAGTGTATGTGTGTGTGTGTGTGTGTGTTTGTGTTCTGTCTGTCTCTCTGTCTGTGTGTGTCTCTGAGTGTGTCTCTTTGTGTGTGTATGTATGTGTGTGTGTGTGTGTGTGTGTGTGTGTGTGTGCGTGTGTGTGTGTGTGTGTGTGTGTGTGTGTGTGTGTGTGTGTGTGTGTGTGTGTGTGTGTGTGTTCTGTCTGTCTCTCTGTCTGTGTGTGTCTCTGAATGTGTCTCTTTGTGTGTGTGTATGTGTGTATGTGTGTGTGTGTGTGTGTGTGAGAGAGTGTGTGTGTGTGTGTGAATGTGTGTGTGTGTGTGTGTGTGTGTATGTGTGTGTGTGTGTGTGTGTGTTTTTCATGAAACATGCTTCTGTTTCAATTTCAGTGCCTGCACGTCCAGGGCCGGTCACCGCAACAGCCGCCGATGTTGATGGAGCCTCTTTTGTCATAAGATTCCAGCCTTCAAAGGGAGATGTTTCTTCATATAAAGTCACTTTGTCGGATGGCGTCCTAGAAAAGTCATTGGAGGTAGATAAGCCAGAGGTCCAGTTTCCAGGGTTCAGACCGGACACACTGTACAGTTACATCATCGTGGCTACTAACAAGCAGGGAGACGTCAGTGAAAATGTTACTGGAAGTTTCAAAACAGGTACAGGAAGCGGTGAGGACAGAATTTACTTTATACAATGGACATGTGGGCCGTATATACAATGCTGTTTAGTGTTGCTGCTGCAGTTGAGGAGTGTCATTACCAGCTATATATGTAATATGGCACAGTCGAAAATCGATAAACAAGGCTGTTATTTGCTTTCTATTCCGTTTTTGTCATCGTCAACACGTTCTTAAACAACTGATTATTTTTAACCATGTTGTACCGTAAAGGGAGATGACTTAAATATCTGTAGTCCATTGCAATGAAGTGCAGTGCAATGCATGCATAGAAGAACCTTGACAACACGTTTGTCCTTGATGCATGGAAAAATTGAACTTATTATTTGGGAATGATTAATATCGAGGTCTGTGTGAATGCTGATCTCATAGAATAATTTAATATGACATCCATACATATGAAAATCACGCAGTAACATTAAATGAGTGAGGTACCGCGAGATTAATCTGCCCAAGTTGTTTCTCACTCTGTGTATCATTTACTTTTAATGCGTGGCTTACGGTGCATGGACGTATGGTTAGAAGTAATAGATTCTATTATGAGATGCTTCTGTGGTTAGTTGATTTTATGGGTTCATTCATTGTTTACTGCCACCAAAGTAATTTCCTTTCAAATAATTCAGTCTGTCCTATCAGATCTAATCTTACCTTACTTAAATTTATCGTATATAGAATATCTTTTATTATCTTTCTCCTTCTTTTAAATATCTTATATTTATCTTATCTTATGATCTCTTCCAGGTGCACACCTTGGCGAAGGGAGGAATTCCGCTACACCGACCTCGGATGTAGCTCTTATTGCTGGTGTAGTTGTGGCAGCTGTGGTGGTGGCTGTAGTAGTATGTGGCCTCGTCATCTACCTTGTACTAAGAAGGAGACGAGTCAGTGCAAATCAGTAAGAAACTTTGCCACTGATATGGCAGTCTGGTACAGTCTAAAATATCACAAACTCGGATTTTAGAAATGTGTCGGAATAAACAAAAAAGATTTGATATCCACATCTAACAATAATAATAATAATAATAATAATAAAAAAAAACCCTTAGCTTTGCAACGGGTAGAAAAGGGAACTCGGGAAGGACGGTCGCTTTTCATCATTTTTCACTGGATCTTGTTACCTTGAAGCTTTCTAGTGAAGGAAATGCAAAAAGTTCTACTATCCTACATTATTATGTCAGCACTGAGGCGGGGCACATCCCTTTATCACAGATTGTAAGGCAGATACCATAGTGCACAACTTATCACAGTGAAAGTTTCATCCAAAAGTGCGCACCAAAGTGCTGAATAGAATATTTTCTCTCTTGAGAGCAATCAGCTTAGGATAACTTCATTTGCATTAAAATTAGCTGCTTAACAGTAGACTTCACCCGTATCTCTTAAAAACTTTCATTCATGAAACTATGTGGGTCTTTTCTATCTAGACATATAATTGCTTTATTAAATTAATATCAAAGTGTCTTGGTAGTTTCTCGTAAAATTGTGCCAAAACAGAAAATCCAGAAAACCCCATATGACATCACGCATAGAGGTATATAAGAGACAATGAGGGAAAAAGAGCAACAATAATTTGCAATGATTCCTCCCATTATGTGACCTTTCAAAGCCATAGCTGCTTGATTCGACGGGTAGTTTTCACCAACAGTCTCATTATCCGATTTGAAAGACCATGTTCTCTCATTGGCTGGTCAGATGCAGTAGGCATGGACGGGCACATAGGATAGCGTATTTTTAATGGTATGCAATATAATATTTTATTCGACCGCCGCATAATAGGCCTAATAACACTACTTTGATGTTTCTTTTAAATACTGATTGTTGCAAATCTCTCTACCCTTGCTCTCCTACCCATCGGTGAAAGAGAAAGGCACCAGTATTATTAATAGTGACTATTACAAAGAATATTAATAACAATCATAATAGTAATGCGGATTATAAATCCCTTATCCTGGCTAATGCCCATTATCAAAACTTTGTACAGTTATTACCTTAGCAGTCCTGAACACTCAACAAGACTTTGTCAACTCCTTGAGGAGCATACAATGCCGTTCCCATCTACAGACACTGATCACTAGCATTCTGACAATATCTTCCACTGCCCATAGCCATGATAACTCGTATTATTTTATAAGACCACATTTCATTTACTTTCCCAAAGGGTTGACGGGAACAAGACAGAAACCGGAAGTGGTGATAGTGAAAGAAGGTGCAGTGATCCCGTGCATGCAAACAAGGAAAAAGATGGAAATATCATGGAACCGGGATACTGGTCTTACAGTAACAGAAGCCCGGCTGGTAACGTCTATGATGAGATACATGAAGATGACGAGGACGGGGTCTATGCTAAGATGCAGCCTGACGGTCACTGTAAGTTTAGGATGCATTTTGTATGTGTGTGTGTGTGTGTGTGTGTGTGTGTGTGTGTGTGTGTGTGTGTGTGTGTAGTTCGTCAGTCCGTTCGTCCGTCCGTCTGTCCATCCATCCGTCCGTCCATCCGTCCATCTGTCCGTCCGTCCCCCATAACAGTCCAATGGGAAATGTAATACAAATTTAATATGTACCGGGATAGCAGACAACCAGCTCAACGCACAAGATAAAAGAGGAGACCAAATTATACCTCTTGAACCTGACATGGTTCTCTGTTACAATTGGTTACTGAGGTCACGTGCAAGACTAAAGAGACCCAATGCACACATCAACTTTAAAAGAGTCATGTTCAATAAGATTAGCAACATCCAGTGTACGTACCAACTTCATTAGTTGTTGTGCAGTACGGTGCATGGAACGCTGTTATTTTTTTTATCTTTAAGTTTTTGTTAGTGATGGGTGAAAATGATAAGACAATTCTACCCAGTAATTTAGTTTTACAAACGGTAAAGCGTAATAGAGCTATATCCATGCTAAAGCGCTGTAAATTCCTTCGAAATTCAAACAAAGAAATAAACAATGGAACAAGCAAACAAACAACAAATAAAGAGTTTAGTCGCCAACTAACTGGTAGTGCACTCTGAAATGAGGTTGGTATATAATTAGTGTGTGACCTTAGTTCCAGTGACTTCATATTCAATGTTTTCGTATAGCCCTTAACTCACCCAGCGTTATTATCTCCCCAGTCTACATGAACAACTCCACAGAGGTTGGAGAGTACGGTGACGGTCGCTACATGAATGAGCCGATGACAGGGGGAGGAGATGGCGTCATCAATGCAGAACTGGGTACACCAGAAGCTGAGAATTACGCCAATTCACGAGCAGTAAAAGCTGACCGTTATTAATACTGTTTTACAGCTAGGCCTATGTGGCCTCGAATCTCGGAAAATGTCAACTGTCTTTTAGTCCTTGCAAAAACGTCAACTAAATCTTTTATTTTTATAAGGGAAGTTCCAACAGAAGGCTATGTCAGTTATATCTAATATCTGAATAGCTCTGACTTCACCACAGCCCATGTCGGTTTATATTTTAAGAATAAATTAACCGTTGTGAAAAACAGCCATAGCTATTTGCTGTATAGTCAAAGCGTTTGAGAAATTAGCGTAGATGACGTGAGATTCATCTGGCATTGCTCGTGAATTAAAATCAACTGAGAGAAACAGTCAACTTTAATTCATACAAATGTAACTTTTATGAGTATCAGAGTAAATAGCAATTTGCTGTTTTGTAGATACCGCTCCTTCACTTCCCACGTGATTCAGTTTTCAGATATCAAGACCTGCAAGCCAGATATGGGTGGATAGTTAGCTTGCGTTATTCATCTTCTTAAATCAGCCTTTATTTTATCATAATAACCAGATTTTTTAAGTTCACAGCTATGCTTTGCCATCACAAAATGACCCTCAAATTCAGACACGCTGTTCACAGTTGTGCATCCTATCTCCAGATTTTCTTGATGATCTTTTTAACGGGGTAATTTTATCGTGTTAGCCACACAGAACTATTAGACTAACTTTTTTCCGGCTGATTCCTAGGGGGGGAAAGCAATTATCAATGTTTGTTGTGCGTTGGACTTCTTTTCAGAGCAGCACTTGTCTTATAGGCGACTGCCGAAGACCAATGCAGACAAGTACAAACGGCGTGATCAATCTGAATGCTATGAGGTCTAAAACAGCTGGCGGTATATTGTTCAAATGATTGGACGGGCAAATGTCACAGGGGCAGAGATGTCAAGTTTTTTACTGATCAATAGTAGTGGACATTCAATTTCTTGCGCATTTTATATAGCACTAATTCGTGGTCGGAAAATTACTCTTCGCGGCGGTTCGCTACAAATATGGGTATAAAACAAGGTTGCAACGTATCCTGCATTTTTTTTCTCAATGATCCCGAAGAGCAGATGCTTAGAGCAGACTGTAGGGGAGTTCCACTGTTCAGTGTTGATGATGCTGTCACGTTTATGAGTATGTTAATCTTGCTGTACGCCGACGATACCACTATAATTTCTTGCAATTTAAATGATCTTCAATATTCTCTACGGATATATTCATAGTATTGTCTAAAATGGGATCTCATCATTACAAGTTTCTCATCCGAAATATTATATCGCAGACTGAAAGTCCAGTGTATCCAAACATGGCACGAACTAGTCTCATCATCAAACATGTACACGTTTTATAAAATTATAAAAAGCACTTTTACAGAATTTGAAAACTACCTTGATGTTTTGCCACGTGCTTCAAGGGTTGCAATTAGCCATATACGAACATATAATCATCGTTTGCCAGTTGAGACAGGTAGATGATATAACTGAAGTAGCAATGAATGCTAAATGTAGGCATTGTAATTTCGGCGTAGGAGACAAATTGCTTGGTCTATCTGAATACAAGAAAAAATTACAAATGAAAGACCCACATTGCTGAAAGACAAATATTACAGATACCCCAATTCTCCAAAAACCCATAAATTCCACTCAAAACAAACACATCCCTTTAAAAATTGCCAGTTTTTTTGTAAAATATCCTGACGACCTGAGGTTTCGATCATATTATTTGAGCAATATTTCCTCCCCAATCATACCCAATGTTATCACAATCCAGACTGGAGAATATTGCTGCGTTGGGTTATGTTTCTCATTTTCATTTCCTGTATTTAGTATACGTGCAGTTATGTTATTTTGTCTATGCAGTTGCCATGCGTTATCAGTGTTGACCACCCATATTACTATGTAACCTGTTTTCGATGAAATAAATTGTAAATTGTAATTCATTTATTTAATCATTCAATCTTTTGATACGTCCCCCCATAATATCTTCTCTCTCTCTCTCTCTCTCTCTCTCCCGCTGTGTCTCTGTCTATCCCGTTGTCTCTCTGCATCGCATGATAGTCTATTTGGCATAATTTGAAACTGAATTATATTGATAACTGCAGTGATTCCTAGCAAGCACTAAAGAGCACGAAAATACTAGATGAGCGTTATATATATCAATATTAAATACGTTGTACAGTAGTCATACGTTTACTATCTGAGGTGGTGGACAGCAAACAGAGTTCTACCTTGTATCCGCACTCTGGATAAAGCTTGAGATTCAGACTTTCTTAATTACTGAGATCAAAGATAAAAAAAAAGCCAAGATAAGATAATTTTGGTGTGTATTTGAGTAACATTTTGCTAATAATGTAAATAGACTGCTTTTTTGTGTGTTGATGTTGTTGTTGGATCGTTATTGGGATAGGCGTGTTGGAGGGGTTTAATAAGAACCTTATAATAAATAAGAGGTTACAGAAGGTCCATCCAATCAAATGCGTGCCTTGACCTAGGGTTTTTCTGGGAAAAAAAAACAAAAAAAGGCAGAGGGACCACTCCACATTATATCACAGTTTTGCTTTCTCATCCCAACGGATAATTAACTTTTAAAAACTCACACGGGGGCGGTGGCATAAAGTAACAAGATACAAAACATATCTTTTGAAATGAAAGGTCAAATTTAACTGTATGAAATATTGTAGAAAAAAATGTCGTACTTGCGGGCGCAAAATTTGTTTGTATACTAAATACTACCATTGTTACCTGCTATAAGAAAAACAGGCTAAACAAGTGAAGTTAGTGGATAATAATAATATGTTTTGTCTTAAAGAGCATCAATTATCATAAACTGCACACATTTTATTATCAGTGTGGTTGTGCGGCTTGTGGGTTGTTCTTACAGCATGAAGACGTTCAAGTTTGAGGCTTGTGGGTTCGGCTTAAGGCCGGGCGATTTATTTTGTCGTGTTCTTGGAAGAGAAACCTAAATCCATATCCTCACTGTACTAGAGTGTAAATGAGTATTATGGCTTTGGGGCTGGAAGGAACAGTGTGCTGCAACGCGATGACTAACGATGATTTCATTCTGTTTTTCATGTGTAATACTGTGTCTTTGCACAATTTTATTATGTATACTGTCTATGTAAATGTATGTGGCAATTTCTAAATAAAAGCTAACTTGAAGTTCCATAATTAGACCACTTTATTTGTGTTTTACCTTTGTAGAATCTGCCTGTCTGCCTGTTTGTCTATCTGTCTGTCTGTCTGTCTGTCTGTCTGTCTGTCTGCCTATTTGTTGTAGGTTTGTCTGTCTGTTAGTTGTCTGTCTGTCTATCTATCTGTCTGTCCGTCTGTTTCTCTGCCTACCTACCTGCCTACCTGCCTTCCACTGTGTCTGTTTATTTTTCGGCCTGCCTGCACATCATTCTGTCTGTCTTTATGTCTGGCCTTCTCACAGTCTTCTCTTTTGTTATTACAGATAATTAATACTTGGAATTACTTCCAAATCCAGCATATTAATTGCTACTGCCAGTGACTACCTTTTCCCATTCCTATCCTCACGTCCCTCCATCAAGATTAAAACTGCTAAAACAGTGAGCCAAAAAAAATAAATTAGTAAAATAAATTTTTTTGGCGCCAGCAATTTTTTACTATTTTGTTCTCAGTGTTCATATAGACTATCCTTTACTAGATCACTAGAAAAACTCCAATTTACAAAAGCTAATGAAAAATCTCGAGTAGTGGCAGCCCTGGTTTGACGGAGTCCGACCAGCGAGCAAATGTAACCTTCCTGCGACAGATGGCGCTGATGCAGACTGAAGCCACTTTTTGGCTTGAGTGTCCTAATCTTGCTCTTTATGATCTTTGCTATTAATAGGCCAAATCACTGATTGTGTAGAATCCTATTAATCCGTTTTATATAAAATTCCACTTTTTTAGGTCCTTCAAGCCAGTGTCAGGCTGTTATAT
>JAWQUT010000911.1:83448-98473 GCA_033807755.1 Ellobium chinense
GGAAGTAAGTTGTAAACAATTTGTGCGGGGCCCCTCAAAATTGCGAGGTCTGTAATGTGTGACAATGTTACTACTAGACTAATCCACCACTGATTCAGCGCATAAAGCTCAGGAGATTTGGGACTGACGCGTTGAATGCATAGAGGACTTTTCATTGGTTTGTCTGTAGGAATTATCCAGTTTTAAAAGGGGGATTCACACAATTCCATTCCGTTTGTACTGGAATAATGAAAGGCATTCCACATTTTCTTTCCGGTCTTCCTTCGTTTTCTATATCTTAGGGGAGACTAGAACTGGTTCTATTGCTTTCATTCGTAATTAGAATATTAAGATGTTACGTGATAGAACGAAACAAAATGGCAACGAAACGATTCACCGCTTCATATGAGGAACGCAGTTTCCTGTGGAACTTAAAGTTGAAGATGTTCTGCAAGAAAGTTGCAGAACAAAAAAAAGTTCAAAGGACTGTGATTGAGGTTGACGATTGACGCCGACGGCAAGTTTAAATTAGTCAGTTTAATTCATGCTAGTAAGGTCTATGCAGCACTTCCCCTTAAGGCCTGAGGTGGAATTATAGTGCACCATAATTAATGCGACATTTTACACTTTGGCTTGCAATCTGGTGCAGTACTGGCGTTTAAAAAATCATTTTTAAAATCGTTTGAACGCGCAGGTTGTATCAATAAAGCATTCCATAGTTAACAGCCGAAATACAAACGTACAATGAAATGGTGTGAACCAGTCTTTAGGAAGGTTTTTCAGTGACTTGTTATGGAGGGCTGAAAGAAATCTTTAAAGTACTTTAATCATGTTTACTCGAGATGTGGAATAGTCAAGAAGGCCCTACAAATCATGATTTGAACAAACTACCCGGACGTAGATAAATTTCAAGCGCAACCGACACAGGTGGTTAACAAAAAATTACGAATGAAACCAATCGATCGTATGCATAATGCCAACTACCCCTGCTCACTGGCTAGGCAGCATTATGCGTACAATTCATGGTTTATAAAACGTCATTGAGCGCAGAATATTGTAGATTTATTTGATTAACAAAAGGGCTTTGTTACTGTTTGAGGCAAGAAACTTTTTTAAGTGAATCAGAAATTTTAATGAGACTTTTATTAAGAGTGGATCTGCAATTGGAGAGAAGGAGGAAGTGAAAAGGGTCTGAAATCCTATTTTCGGCGCAAGAAAGTACGGAAAGTCTGATCATAATAAGTATTCTATACCGCAGAACAACAACCCTAGCATCTGTCAACTCAGTACGAATACTGCGCCTGATTTTTCTGTTCTATCCATTAGAATATCATGAAGATTCTTACTCTTTCCGCATTTTCTAATTATAAAACATGACGCCACATTATCATCGAATCTTATCAAGCTATAAAGACGGACCAAAAAAAAAAAAAACAACCGACAGATTAGATTGGCACTATCTGCAGCTCTGGTTTGTTGGGTTTTTTTTATTCATTAAACCTTGGTAAATCTTTATGCAGCATGTTTTCCTTCAAGTGGTGGGAAATTTTATTTCAGATCAGTCTATTTTGAGTTTTTCGCATGCATTGTATTTTTCCTATACACTTTCATCGGAAAAGACCTTGCAAATAACAAACGTGTAACGTGAAGATGCTTTGATATTTTTCTTTGACGTCACGTTACGGTGGAATCATTAAATGTTTGATCAACTGGTGTTTGCACTTTTTTCTAGTAAAGTTCTTTTAGAAAAATTTTACCGCAGACACAGAAGATGGGGCCAACATTTATTTTCTGTTAAGACAAATTGGTTGGGAAGCCCTTGCACAATTTCAAAGCGATCCGTTCATTAGGAGAACAGATATTAAAGAAAAAAACATGTTCACTGATTTGTGAAGGCGCTATTAGAGCTATTAGGCCATGGGAAGGAGAAGTTTAGCGCTGACCCAAAATCAAGAAGGGGCAGGGGCACGATTTGCAGAATTTCCGCTGCTGTCTCTTTTGGAAAAAGAAAAGGAAAACGAGGGAGAGAGGAAGACAGAAAGAGGTTTTCAGTATAAAAGCTAGAATGAAAGAGAGCTATTGTGGCGTTTCCGAGGACACGTGTTGTTTAAATTCTTATGACAGGATGGTCAAGCCGGCATCACAATCCACAACTCCAGCAGTCATTACTTCCTCTTTCCTCTTTTCCTTTGTCAGAGGAATCGACTGACTGATATGGCCTGTTACATTCGCTTTTGGTTACAGAAGCCTGATCCGATTTTCCTCTTTGAGCTAGTAAACTGTTTTCTTTACTGTCACTTACAAGAAATTCCACAATCTCTAATTCTTCTTTAATAGTTTGCAGAATTCAATGAGCTTTTGAAAAATGATGTTTAAAATACAGGTCTTTCATTTCGTGTTCGAGCTACGAACCGATTCATAGATAGATGTAAACAAGCAAACTAGTTTCCTTAACGACAAGTGCTCTGCACAGAAGGCCACACCGAAATCGAAGTTAATGACCCAAACTTTAGGTTTAGTTTACAAAATCAGGAGAGAATACAAATTAATTGCCAGGTAGGTTCACACATCTAGGGCCCATTCTGTCCTTTGGACATATTTTTTACTGTCTTCCTAACGCATATGACAACATGCTATTTTCATCCAATTAGAAGTCCGTAATCTTTTATTGGCTGATGCACCTGTCATTTTAGGGAGCAAGATCAGACTACACAATGACGCTATTATTTTGCTTAAACCAGAGGTAGCTTTGCAGGAACTGACTACTTCAGAACGTTCCCTTGAGAGTTTAGGTCGTAAGTCAAAGAATAAAACATTCTATGGTCTGACGTGGGCATTTGGAAAAAATACAGAATACTAACAGAGAGGATTGCATTTGCATGTGACATGCTCTCCCACGTTCAATCAGCATGAATAATTTCTGTGGTACACCAGCTTGTCGATTTTGTTTAGGAACTTTTTTGGACTTCCAAATTTCTATTCCTGCCTGTAATTATAAGCATAGGCTTCTGGGAAAACACGTACTATTACAGTTTACTTAGAAACGTAAACATTTACTTAAATCATACCTACATTCCTACAATGGCACCATCAAACATCTGACTAACTTTCTTTAGTATTAGAGGGCATTCCCGCCTAGAGCTTGGTTTCAAGTGAGGGGCAGAATTAGAAAAGAGAAGGCGCAAATGAAGGAGTTCCTAGACAATGATACTGTGCAGACAATGTTCTAAAACTGCTATAAGGTGCGTGTGTGGGTGTATTTATGTATATATGTGTAAAATATTTAATGTTATATAGTGTGAATTTTTTTTTTTAATACCTGGCCACGCCATATTTCCTGTAAAGGACGAATAAAGTTATTATTATTATTATTATTATTATTATTATTATTATTACCTACAGAATGTGCCGGACTTCCTGATTTATCTAGGGTTCAGTGTAGTGCCGTGTAATAGATACAATGCAACCTTCCATTAAGCTATAATATGTTCAGACGAAACACGAAAATGGATGGCATGTTGTGTTCCTCTTTCCCTCTTTGTCTGTATACGTGGTAGTCAAGACTGAATTGTAAAAAGTAAGTTCTAAATTAAACTAGAAATCTCGAGGTTGAGGGAGTCTACTTGGAAAAGTCTCTCTAAACTGCATGAACTTTCCAAAATGACCAAGATTGATCTGTAAGGCTGGAACCATCACTGTGCTCAAATAATAATATTATTTTCAGTGGGGGTCCTCTATTTTGAATTTTGCCAGTTTTGGTGTAGATGAAAATGAGTTCCATAATTTGGATTTCTTTTGCAGACGAGATGCTTGCACAAAATGTAACTGCTTAGCCATTTGAGAAAAGCTGACTGCAAATTGCCTTTATTTAACAAATTCATTGATGCGTTTCATCACTTTTGCGATGTGGTGTCAGGTTATATGATAATTTTATACAAGCTATCCAGAGGATAGATTTTATAGCCTGCTGTTATTTACTCTGATAGTCCAAAGATTTTGGACTAGTTACGCTCCCGCAACCTCGATTGTTTGAATCATTGATTAATTTTAATGATTAACAAAAAGCTTCTTTTGTCCCCACATTTAAAATTATGGAACTATTGTATACAGGCGACAGAAGGAAGACCACTATGTAAGTATTATTAATATTAATTTGTTTAATCTTTCTGTCGTTCTTAGCCTCCTTCATTTTCTCCATTACATTCCCGACCTCTTTCTTCATTCTTCCTCTTCTATTTCACCCCTTTCTCTCTGATCTCTGCTTCTTCCATCCCCATTCTCCGTTCATTTCTTCTTCCACTTCCTTGTAAAATTTACTATATATCACGTTTTTTTCTGTTTCCTCCTTGTTCTGTACGTCGAGTGAGACAATTTGCAGTTTTTGTTCTTATTTCGGCTGGAACGATAATTAATGTCGACATGTGTGAATTTTTCATAATTGTTTTTCACTTTTCCCTTTTCTTTTCCTGTTGCTAATTAATTATTGTTGTCATCATCATCACCCTCTTTCCTTCTTCACTCTTGTAAATAGTTTTCCCTCCAAACCTTTTCGTGGGATTCTTACTAACTCTCATCTCGTGACCTCATTAAGGAGTAATAAAAACAAAAGCTCTATTTTCATTATATCAGTAATCGATTTGAAGAAAATATAATGAAACTTTGTCAAAACCAAGGGAAACCAATCCTTACAGTCAAAGACGAGAATGCCTGCCTCATGGGAGTGAGTTTTTCAGGCGTGGAATTAAAAACGCTATAATACACAAGAAAACAATGCCATTCTCAAGGCTTGCTGCATTTTTTAAACC
Organism: Ellobium chinense; assembly: GCA_033807755.1. Classification (NCBI taxonomy): domain Eukaryota; kingdom Metazoa; phylum Mollusca; class Gastropoda; order Ellobiida; family Ellobiidae; genus Ellobium; species Ellobium chinense. The sequence continues at coordinate 88,233 of JAWQUT010000911.1, forward strand.
AATGACTTCATAAAATTAATTGGGACATTTGTTAGGTATTCTGGGTATAACAAGCTCAAAAATGGACCAGTTTGCAAATTGTCTATCTCTGAGATAGGCAATCTGCCTGTAGCTTTGATGCAAGGAGTACCAGCACGTGAAACTTTTGTTAAAACATACAATAAATAGTTAAAGATAGCTTAAAAGATAGCATCCTAAAATGAAAAAGATACAAAATTTGCATCAGACTGCACAGAGTCTACATTGCAAGACTTAAAAAAAAACAAAAAACTTATTCTTTTATATCGAACGAATATGTTATGATGGCTGGCGATGGATGAAAAAATGTATTTGTGACGTAATATTTTACAGGAGAACCAATTTCCCAGGCTGGCTTTAAATATAACTTCGCTCAAAAGCATGCCCTACATCAAAGATTGAAAAGGGTGCACATTTCTGCAATACCATTTTTTTTCTGTGTCCAGTAAGTTTTGTAAATATAAAATCAGCTTCATGAAATGTTTAGGATACCCCATGCATTGGATAGATCAAATTCAAGTTTTTGAGAATTTCAATACATGTCGTATACCTTTTCTTTACTTGTCTTTTTTTTTTCTGTGAGCGACACTGATCTAATTTGTCTTGTATTCAGGCAAAACAAGGCTTATGTCTCTAGACGAGGTACTGAGATGTGTGGGCTCTAAAGATATTTGGGGTCATTAGATATAAACGTTGTGGTTGTTGTGGAAATGAGACTGATTTATTTTAACGCTGTTGATATTGTGGGCACATGATTAGAATTTGTGACAATTTTTAGTTTCTGTGAACTTTATTAGATGTGTTAAACAGAATAACATTATTCTTCAATAGAGATTTCCTCTTTTTTTTTCTTTACTTCAAACAACACTATCTCAGGCCAGAATGCTAGCCAATGCTTTCATTACTTACTAACTTCATTTAGCCAAAATGTGTTTTAAGCCTTATTATGACTAGCTTTTACTTGATTACATTTACCAGGTGAGGATATTTTTTCTGACCAGGCCTCTATTCGGAAATGTATAGGTAAGTATCCATGCTGATTACCGCATTATCATCAAAATATTTTGGTTATTGGTGCCCATGTTTTTCCCTGTTAATGAACTGGGTTTTTTTTTTGCTACAAATTCTACTGTGATTTTTTGCACCTTTTCCGGTGGAGTTAAGTACTTGCGCTATGTTTTAACGGGAAGGGAAAACGAGAGTTGGGGAAGAGGGACGTGCAACTTCCAAAATTTGTCACAAATCTCTCTCAAAGACGAACGTTTGTGTTTCTGACTTGGTCCCCATTAATTTTGTTGTTGTTAGCTGGTACTGACCGCGTGCTAATACATAAATTGAACATACATTATTTTTATATTTATAGGGCTCGGACTGTGCCTGAAATTTTTGACTGCATGTCTTATCTAGATTACAAATCTTTTAACATATTTCTACACTGTAACATCTGCTGACAGGATTCCAAAAAGGGGGATTTTATATTATATTAGCAGATTAGCAGGATTCAACACAATCAATGATTTGGCTTATTAATAGGTGCCAGGAATCCTCTGCATCATAAAAGTTATATTCTCGTACAAACGCCAAACGACATCTCTAGGTTTGTTTAAGGTCAAGGTCATAATTGGCTGATTGGTGGATAACGGCAACGCTATTTAGACAACAATGGATAGTCACCACATCAAAAGAAGAGGGAAAACAGTCCAAAAAACGCACATTTGGACCACAAACAGCGAGACCAAAACGTTTGGACCACAACTTTGGTACTAAACTCTCCCCGCTCAAAACTACGTGAATACCTTCAGCTTTACTCGTAACATGGGATCACGAACACAAAAACAGGGGTTTTAGAAAAGACAGGAGGGTAGGAGACGAAATTTTCAATATAATGAGCATTGCAGCAAGTAATAAATCTAAGAGAAAGAAGACATGCGTGGCTTTCCTGTACGCATCCAAATGCTTTGATGGCATTTGGAGAGATGGACTATTCTATCAGCTCTCAGAAATGGGTACTTCAGGTGAATCCTGGTGGCTTCTTTAAAATTTATATAAACCTGTGAAAAATAAAATAATATTAAATACGTCATAATTCGGCAAGTGCAGCACATTTTTTTAGCGGGAGGAAGGTCTAAAGCAAGGATGTCCTGGCTTGACAACTCTTTGTGCCATTCTTCTTAAAGATCTGGCTGATATGACTTAAATAAGGAAAAATTGGGAATTAAAATGAACAGTCAATTACTTACGTCCCCGCTTTTTGCAGATGATATAGCTCTAATTGCGGATTCAGAAGCGGATTTACAGAAAATGCTAAATGCCACACACAACTTTTCGGAAAAATGGGGCTCATTTTCAACGCTGAAAAATCCAAGGTAATGATATTTGGACAGCGGCTGAACAAAGAAAGAAAGTGGAAGTTAGGAAACCAAATGCTACAAAAATGTCAGGAGTATAAATACTTAGGGGTTTTTGTCTCATGTTCGCTAAGCGCCTCATCTCACATCTCACATTGAGAGATGTAATAAATAAGAAAATAGAGGCAATGAAAAACATGTTAGCTAAAAACTGTAACGTAAATCGTATAGAATTTGGCACAGCCATCTGGCACCAAGTGATAAAACCAGCTATTTTACATGCCAGCAGTGCGTGGGGTGGTGTAAGTAACACATCATTGCAAACAATTAAGTCATTACAATTTAAATGCGCTAAAGCGGTATTTAATTGAAAACTTATTGTAAATAGGAAGGTGATACTAAACGAATAAGAATGGGAGTACAACGTAGTATCCTTAGAAAAAGAAAGTATAAAATATTATAAAAGACTATTGCAGTTACCATCCTTACGCTTTGCAAATGCATATTTAGGAAGCTTAGTTGCGACACAAGTAAGGAAGTCTATTTTATGTCGAAAATAACACAGCTATTAATGAACTACGGCTTTGATTTTGTACTAAATTCCACAGAAAAATGTGATATTTACAAGCCATTCTTAAGAAATCTCAGAGACTCTGATAATGAAATTTCTACTACTTCAGTATTATAATTTGAATCACTTTAAAAATGAGAAAAAGATGTATACCGAAGACAAGTTAAACTTTTTAGGGGTTCAGCGTAAATTTTTAGCCAGAACAGAATGTATGTGAATCAGGGGAATGCATGAAATGTGATAGACGGGCAGATGAAACAATATCTCAAGTAATGTTTGAATGTCAGTTTTATGATCACTGCATGCAACAGTTTCATAAGGAATTTCATGACATATGTATGGAAAATCTTAAATAGGACTTAGTCTCTAAATTTCTTAAAATGCCCAGTTTCAACAAATCTCTGTATTAAGCTCAGAACCAAGGAACCCTTTTACTGAGAGAATTGATTGTTTATGTAAATATTTTCTTAAATCGCATTTTATCCAAAGATTTCCTAATGTTCACACTTATAACACCGAATATTCTCTTTAATGATATAATTTAAATATGCATCTATAAAACATGCTATGTAAATTGTCTTTATGTATTATATTGTAATTTTACGAGAAGACGCAGCCGAATCACCCCGATCGGCTGCGCCTCCGCTGTAAAGAGGTAGTTCCTAAATACATTGAATTGAATTGAATGGAGTTTCCAGTCAGTGAATAGCTGGTGGTCACGCGTAGAGACGTATGCCGCCAGACAGCGGGAGACTTTGTTCGAGATTTCCTGTTTTGCGTCAAACATTTTGACTTAAGCGCTAAGTTTCTTGGAGACTTTTGTTGGAGCGCATGAAGTCATGTGTATCTGTCATAAAGTATTCCAGCTTCCTTTCGCCTGTATGAATCTCACAAAGGAATCAAGCAAGTAAATTTGTGATGTGTTTAGTGCTTATTTTTCCGAACTTTCGTAGAAGACAGGATGAGGTAACACATATTTTTCAGTCACATGCATGACCTTAAGTTTCCGAAAACTAGTGCTAGATGTTTCATTATATTTCCTTCATGGTTAACAGGTATAAACGTGTATAACAGTCATATTCTAGCTACTACAAAGGTGTCCCGTCATAGGCAAACTGGGTTATGTCCATAAAGATCTAAATCTAGACCTAGATCTACCCAGACTCAGAAAATTTTCTAGGACTCTGCTAAGCTGTCGCTTAGGCCTAGATCTAATTAGATCTAGATTTAGTTTGGTTGGGCGGAGGACTCGATGGACAGGGTAGAGCCAGAGATAGAAAAGGGAAAGCTCGCGTATTTTATTCCTTGATATTATTATTTATGACTTTCCATTTAGGCCTAGTCACGGACATATAGTTCAGACGTTCTGGCGCCCAATGCTGAGATTTACAGGTAATCGCGAAACGCCGAACACAGACGTTATTGCATTTGGTTTGCTGTATCATTGAAAACTGAAATTCCTAAAACTGAGACAAACCGGGAGTCTAGACCAAATTAGTTTACTTCACATGCATTTATCTGAGGAAAATGAAATTCTAAATAACCTAATATTTGATGGGAAAATTATGTCTTTTGGTGTTTACGAAATATCTAAAACTTGAAAGTGGCAATATTTGAACACACCTATGAGATATTTTATCATGTTCAAACCAGAAATTTCTAAAATTATTGTGAAACGTGTTATCCTTGAAAACAAAAGTAAGTCTAGATCGTGGTATACCGTAGTTTACAAAATCTCTGAAACTTGGAAGTGGCAACATTTTGACATAGCGATAAAATGTTTTATTGCTGTACCACCAGCATTTTAATCAACTGTTGAAGCTCCTAATGTACCATAATCTACAAAAACTCTGAAACTTGGCAGTGCCAACATTCTGAATTCTTGATAAAATGTTTTATCACAGACCCACCAGAGTATGTTAAACTGTTCAAATAAGTTATCCTCAATTTTGTTTTAATTCCCAAACATGACGTATCATAGTTTACAAATTTTGTGGAACATTGAAGCCGCAACATTCTAAAGCAAAGTTCAAAATGTTCAGACAGAGTTCTCGACAAAAAAAGCTGAAAAGCGTAGTCCTTGAAAAAAAAACAACACATGACATACAGTAGTTGATAAAATTTTTGAAAGTTGGAAGTGGCAACGTTCTGACACATAAATAAAGTGTTTTATCACAGTCCAACCAGAGTTTTCATGAACTGTTGAAATGCATAATCCTCTAAAATGCGTTTACATGATTTCATACCATAGTTTAAGATTTAAGTCGAATGCACTATTTTGATTGACCGATAAAAGTAAGCAGCGTCATCCAGGAATACGCGTCCTTTTTCTTTGTGTGGTGAAAGTGTATACAACTCGTTTCTTTAGGATGTGATGTATTGCTGTGTGTATGTCTGACAAGTACATCACTCATGAAAATTTGCTTAAATTCTAACTCACAATATTGTACATGCAGAGTCATCCAGGCATCTAAATCCACAAGTCTAGCAACTATCACTTCCTTCTTTCATGTTTCCATTGTCAAGGGAACATAACTGATAGAATAATTTTTTTACAAGGCGAAATTTGAGGATGCTGCCATACTACTTATTTTGCTTAAACCGGAAGAAAGCCACACTGAAGCTGACTAATAAAAACTGTCTATTGCTTGCAGATGACTATTATGCCTCCCTCCATAAAACTACTAGGCCTCCTGTTCAATCTTGCTCAGGAGGATGTGAGGGCAACACTGTTTGTATAAGCGGAACGTGCAGATGCTATACAAATCAGTATTACGACAATGTTGCATCCACTTGCAAATCACGTGAGTATAACTGCAGTGCAGCCATGGTCGTGCTGCAAATGTTTTGAGAAAGCCTTTGATTCACATTTTCCTTATATCACCAGTCTGTAAAGTGGATACCTGGCTAGGGGATGTGGAAGATAGGGTCAAAATGTAGTGGTCAGCGTCTTTCAATGGCAGCGGCACTTTATGGCTCCGACAATAATTATATAGAATAGACACTCTGACGCACAATGCTGAGATTTACAGGTCATCGCGAAATAACGAAAATATTCCTCGTTGGACTCGGTTTCCTGTATCACTGAAAACTGAAAAATGCTAAAATTGGGACAAACCAGAAGTACAGATCAGACCAGCTTACTCACATGCATTGTAACATGAAGAAAGTGAAACTCTAAATAACCTAAAATCTGATGGCTAAATTTTATCTTTTCATGTTTACGAAATATCTAAAACTTTAAAGTAGCAATATTTGGACACACCGATGAGACATTCTATCACATTTCAACCAGAGTTTTCGCAAATTGGTAAAAATTGCAATCCTTAAAAAAATCTTTAAATCATGGCATACCATGGTTTAAGAAATCTCTGAAACTTGGAAGTGGCAACAGTCTGGCATAGCGATAAAACATGTTTTATTGCAGAGCCACCAGAGTTTTAAGAAGCTATTGAAGTTCATGATTTACCATAATTTACGAAAACTCTGAAACTTTGCAGTAGCAACATCCTTATAAAATGTTTTATCAAAGGCCTACCAGAGTACGTGTAAGTGTTGAAATATGTTATCCTCAGATTTTCCTTCCCAATCATTACATACCATAGTTTATACACTCTCTGGAACTTGAAAGTAGCAACATTCTAAACACTGTTAAAATGTTCAGCCAAAGTTCTCAAAAAATGGTGTTAACTCGCTTGAGTGGGCATTAGCCTGGATACAAAACTTTTAGACAGCAGGTTCATTGTCATTATGATGATGATTATTATTATTACTTTTTCATTTTGTGGCCTGTTTTCGGCACACTCAAGTACTCCTATATTTTTGCTCGGCGACTATGTACTTTCTGTCTGTGGATTTATAGAAAATGGATTTTCCCACATCCCGATATTCAGTCCTGCCCTGCTCTTGTTTGTTTGAAACTGACGTCCATACGTATGGGATTATAACCCATTGTGCTGTAAGCAGCCAGTTTGAGATTTTTTATTTAATTTCGTTTTACTTTTTAAAGGACGGTGGCTTCCAGAAAGAAAAAAAAATCATCAGGCATTTTGTCTCTCAGCTAAACGTTATATCCTTCGCTTCATCAGTGGACCCAGTAGACTAGTGTTAGCTGTCTTAGACTAGGCCTTGTAAAGATCGTCTTACTGCGTTTTGATATAATTTATAAACAGCAAGCAAGTCTAATTGTCCACATTGTATTTTATATTCTACCACGTGTTATTTACCTTTATCGGGAGTGACGATGCAAATAACCGGAATGTGACAAAGCGATGTTGCTGTAAAAGTACTAAATATTTGACCAGGCGGTAATTGCGATTTTTTTACTCATGATCATTAAGAAAACATTAAAATTTAACAAGAACACAGTTTCCAGTTAAGACAAATTGTTTCAGGAACCCATTCAATTTTGAAACTACCCTTCATTAGGAAAAAAGGTATTGAAGAAAAACCTTTCCGTTTATTTGTGAACACACCATAGTTGACTATCTTAAACACTCTTAGTAGAACTATTACGTCTTTGACTGAATTTATTGAAATTTTCAATTTTTCAGAGCAGTCTCTTTCTTCAGGGAACGTAAAATAGTGAATAAGGAAAGATCACACGAACACACAACACGGCTTAATACATAGGCAGACGAGACCAAATCTAAACAAACAGCAAGTAAAGGGGCAGAAACTAGAACTGAACTCACAACAACCGGGACGACAGGTTAAGATAATGCATCTCCCTCCCCAAATAGCCATGTACATACACACAGAACACGGTCACACACACATTCACACACACACACACACACANACACACACACACACACACACACACACACACACACACACACACACACACACACACACACACACACACACTCATACGACGTAGGCTCACACGACATAGGTATACTTACATAAGCAAAGGGCACACACATACATATTTACAAAGATATAAATGCATACATGATATAGATATAAATAAACATAGATACACATATATCCGTTACATCCACTTATATAAGTAGATAAATAAGGGTATAGATAAGAATATTCATACATGCACATATCATGTAGATACAGATGCAGGTATGCTATACACAATATACGCTTATACAGGTGGGTACACATATATAAAATTTTATAGAATACATACATGCACAATGATATATACTCACACTTATTCTCGCACGCTCACTCAAGTGTGGGTGAACCAAGTAGCTGTAGTCTCAGGTGAAGGCGGAGCATAGGTTCCAGACTCCGATAGTCAACAGTCTGTGCTCCCGGGGCCCCAGGCGGAGACAACCACTCACAGGGGCGCAAAAACACAGAAGCAGGCGCAGGGGGAGTGGGAAAGGGGACCACAGCATGAAATATTGGGAGGAGTAAAATATTGGAATGATGCAAAGACAAAATCAGATGCTTGGGAGTAGACCCTGAAAATAAGGCTTATCAACATTCAAGCCTCCACTAGCCTGATGGCACCAAGGTTCCAAATCCAGAAGGACTCCTGTGCTCGCAGGTTTTCCTTCGTTGGAGGGTCAACTATCTCTAGGGCCTGCAAAAGCATGTCAACAAATCCATTATGGCCATCCTGATTAAAATGCTCTCCTACAGAAACTGATACGTTTTTATTGATCACGCTATATCTGTGGTTGTTAAATCTGGCTCTAAGGGCTGTGGTGGTCTGACAAACGTTTGGAGCATTTTTGGTGGACTTTTTGAGGGGGGATTTGAAGTTAGTGGTAACGCTGCCTCAGATTTGTCGAGTATGCACATGTTACTGGAATGTAAGGCCTGGATGTCAGGGAGGTTTCTATGGTAAGTGGCCACAAAGAGGGTGCCGTCAGACTTGCTGGTCTTGTCCTGGTATTTTAGTAAAGAGACACGGTCCATTTTAGCAACGCTGAGGTGATAATCGATACAAAATTTCGGCGGTAGCCGCTGTCAGTGAGTTTCTGGGTAACATCTTGAAGTCTTGCACAAAGAAAGTCATCAATGGAGCAGATCCACCGTACCCTCAGAGCACAACTATAAACAGTGAACCGATAAAAATGTGACGGGAATGGCTTGAAGCGGGGGACAAATTCATATCTACGGGAATCAGTAGGTTTTTCATAGAGATCAGTCTCCAATGTCCCATTGAGAAGAATGATACTGACACCAAGGAATAAAATGGAGATATCACCTACTATGGAGGTGAACTTGATGGAATGGTGTGGAGTGTGTTGAGCTGGTTCGTGAAATTGTGGACAGCGTTGGCGTCATCGCTAATAGCTACAGTGTCTTCCATATAGCGTCTGAGCGAGTCGGGCTTATTGGGTAGAGAGCTGACCAAATCGCGCCAAAATTGGGCCATAAAAATGTTGGCGTAGGCAGGGCTGTAGGAGTGCCCATAGCTGTTCCTCTTATTTGAAGGTAATTATCTTGCTGGAACTGTAAGTTGTTTAAAGTAAGGACGAGGCGGAGAAGTTCGCAGATAGCTTCAACCGCCTTACGGGGATGAGAGGTATGGCAAGTAAGTGCGATGCGGACAGCTCTCAAACCCTCATTATGGGGTATAGAGTTATACATGTCTATCGCATCAATGCCCACCAGGCAAGTGTTGGGAGGGAGAGGATCCACTTTGTTACCTTCCTCAATTTCAGACAATATATGAACCGTATTCTTGACCCACAGGGTTTCCACAGAATTCTGGCACGAAAGGATTGAGAACACTGTCGAGCCAGTGTGAGGCTCTAACTGTAGGTCCTCCTATATGGGAAATAATTCCTCGGTGAGGAGGTAAAATACAGTTAGGAGCTACAGGTTTATGTAGTTTGGGGATTATATAAATGGACAGCTTACTTCCCCTGTCAGTATGTTGGAAGCGAGTTTGGAATCCATAACTTTTAAAGTTCCCAGTTTGGTGATCTGCTGAGCAACGATATTAAAGTGTTCAAGGGTGGGTCAGAGTCAATGTGTGTGTATACCAGAGGGTTATCAAGGAGACGGTTCATTTCAGCGTTGTAATCCTTTGTGTTCATGATTACTAGTGAACACCCCTTGTCATCATCGCGGAAGGTGATATCAGGGTTGTTACTGAGCTCATTTAAAGCCATTCGATATTCCCTGGAGAGGTTATCATATGTTTTCTTGCCGACAAGGCAGTGGAAGTTGATGACACTCCTTTTCAAAATTGTCACAATATAGGTCCAAGACAGGGTTTTGCCCGGCTGGAGGTGTCCAACTGAATCTACAGTTTAGGGGGTATCTGGGAAGCACTGGTCGGTGAGTCATTTTCAAAATAATCTATTATTCTTTCAACCGACACC
>JAWQUT010000912.1:13624-26124 GCA_033807755.1 Ellobium chinense
CATTTGCACCACCTCCGCCCACCCCCTCACACACTTTCAATTGCATTTTTCAGTACACATGTATACTTTACATACTAATACCCCTCCCCTCTCATACCTGTCTACCTATGTAGGTGATTTTATGGCGACGATTTTTTTCCTTTTTCAGTTTTAGCGAATGCTGGACCTTGAACACCACTAGAAGTTGAACCACATGACGTTGATAACAACACACAAGTGAAGTGCGAAGATACCAAAATGAAATCATCTGACAACAGGAGGTAAAGACGGTGTTGTTTTTTCACGGGTCAGCTTAGATGCTATTATGGAACCAAACTAAGCTTGAAAAAAAAGCATCATCAAAACCAACACCAGCCAAATACATTATTAGGAAAACTCTCTTATTCTGAGATGGAGGCAACAGAATGTTCTTCCGGGCAGAAGGAAGATACTCCCGTCTAATAAAAAGTCTGCCGGTCCTGTGACGTCCTGACACCCTATAAGGGCTGGACCACATTTGGGTCTTTACTTCGAAGTGTCCTGCTGTTGCTGCTGTTTTGTTTTTTTTTTCGCCTCAGGAGGGATTTGAACCTGCAACCTCGAGTTCCTTAATTCCTTGCTTCTTATCCTCTCTGCCACCGTGAAGCCATAGTGAAAGTTGCATTTTAGGTATATTATTATTTAAACTTACATGCAACATTCCACTGTTCGCTCCGTTGATCCATTTCCATGCTAAAGTCTTAGCAAGCTTTTAAACGCAGGAAAAGACGTTTTAAAAAAATGTCTCATCTCAGTCTAGAGCAATGCATCTCAAGCAATTGGCTTGGCTCAGATTCTCGACAAAATATGCATGCTGATTTCATCTGGAAGTGTTGTGAAAATGTATAATGACTCTCACAAGGTAGAAAAGAAAAGAAAACAAACGAAGACAAAGCCAAAGAGCTTGAGAAAAAAACAAAGATTTGGAACGTTAGAAAGCAACTTAAAAACACTAGATAAAGGGCGATGATACATATATAATTATACATAAACATTATATCTATCTATCTATCTATCTATCTATCTATCTATCTATCTATCTATCTATCTATCTGTCTGTCTGGTTGTCTGTCTGTCTGTCTGTCTGTCTGTCTGTTTGTCTGTTTGCCTGTCTGTCTGTTCATATTTAAACCCACTGAAACAAGTACAGAATCTAACTATACATTCAGATAATGCGCCGGAAAAAAAGGGCCAGTCTTGCTTTTTCATCAGAGTAGTTTTGCCATTCCATCCTCAGTGCCCATTGTTTTTTTTTTCTGCACATGTAGTTACGTAAGTAAAAAGAATTATTAGTAAAGTGGGTGAGATAAATAATATGATTATCTTAAACTTAAAGCATTATAATATACAGGTACATAGATTCATACAAAATGAGAGAACTCCGGGAGATACGCATCTAAAACTGTTGTTAATTTGTTATTTACTTACATGTATTTCCTTTGAGAAAGTATTCTTAAATTTTATTATCAGACATGCAGTTAAAGATTACAAGGCGTGGGTCTCTTCCAGCACCTGATTCAACATAACTTACACAAATTATGGAATATGTATGTCTATTGCATCGCTAGACATGTATTTCGCGTCTTTATATATCATTCTTAAACCATTATTGCACTTTGAATTAAGTGAAATTTTGCCGCACTGTATTCTCGCTGGCCTACTTGAAATTTCTATAGTCTAGTCTATGTAGGGTAACGAGGGGCGCATTAAGCCCCAGCTTTTCTGGTACTTTTCCTTTTTTTTCACTTCACTTAAATGATAAAAATAATGTCATTTTCACACTCCAAACATTTAGATTGATAAAAAACTAATCTCCTTACAAGATGCAAAGTTTTTTTTTTTTTTTTATCCAAAACAGAAAATCTTCATAATAAAAAAAAAAACAAAAAAACAGAGAAATTTACCTTGTCATAAAAGATAAAATGCGGGGTAATAAGCTCCTATGGTTGGTGACAAAAATCACACACCCATTCCATATTCTCAGCATATGTCTTCAGCATCGGTTAAGTCAGTGCACACTGTATGGTACCATGAGTCACAGATGTCACACTGGACCCAGTTTTCCGCACCTCCAGCCTGTCCACATTTGAGGCAAACACTGTCATCACTGACAACGTCCTCACCATCCTCCTCCTCTGAACTTGAATCTTCAGTCTTAGGACGGTCTCGGCCTCTTCCTCTAGTTGAAAATTTTCTCTTCTCAGCATCCTCTCGCAGGCGTTTCTCCATAACGAAACCTCAACACGCGGGCAGAGGGCTGTGAAAATCGCGGCTGCAGTTGCTTGAGAAAAAAATCCTTGATCGACAGCCCTGAAGAAGTTGAAGTAGATGGATTTGAAGAACTGGGGAGGGGTGATGATGCTGATGCTGATGCTGATGCTGATGCTGATGCTGATGCAGGCGTGGAGGGTGTTTCTTGCTGGTGAAAGGAAGATGAAGTTGACGAAGGCAAAGGAGAACCTGAACTGGATGAAGATGATGCTGACACATGTGCTGTTGCAGTCGAAGATGGTGCAGATGAAGATGGAGCTGCACCAAGCTGAGGCCTCTTTAAAAAGGTGCTGGTGTCAACAGCGTCTTTGTTGAGGGGGAAAATGCCAGTTCCTCTGATTTTCTTTAGAAATTCAGTACAGAATTTTACTACTTTTGCAGTGTGGTTTCATTTTAAACGATTATTTTCACTCTGCTATTATGGACCCCGATAGTCCATTTTTTTTTTTACCAACTAAGCTCCTGCAAGCAAAAGTATCTCACTCGCATCAATAAAATTTACAGCATTTGTAGATTTTACATGTCTGCTGAAGTGATTGAGATTTACCACAGCTTCCTTAGCTCTGAAAGTTATTGGCTGTTAGAATGGAATAGATGTTTTTTGTTTTAGCCACCACCCCGTACAGGATGTTTTAATTCTCTCTTCAGGTACACGATTGCCTTGATTGTGGCAGTAATTGCTATTGTCCTGAATCTTTCGTGCTTGATTTTCGTTAGCACCAAGCTGGAAACAGGACAACAGGACCAGGTACACTCATCGCCAGATCTGAAGGTAGGAATGCTATTGTCACTGTGTCTTGTGTTGATACAGATAACGATGAGAAGGTAGTGGAAAAGAGGGAAGAAAACTTTGATGAACAGCGAAAGTAAACAAGAAAGTCACAACACCAACAACACGAAGAACAACAACAATAACGGCAAACAACGAAAATATCGTCACCACTATCACCACCACCATCACCATCCATTATTATCATCATCATCATCATCATTTTCATTACATCAACATCAATATCATCATGTTTATTATCATGATCATCACTGTCATCATCATCATCAACAACACTAACAACAACAATAACAACACTAAGGCCAACAACAACAACGCCAACAACAATAACAACAACAACAACAACAACAACAACAACAACAACAACAACAACACCAACAACATCAATATAATAAGATAATAACAATATTACTACTAATAACATCATGATTATACTAATGACAACAACAACAAGACAAGAAAACAACAACAAAAACAGCAGCAACAACAACAACAACAACGACAGCAATGATTGAATAACAAACAAAAACGACAACAAAGCCAGAGCATACTCTTTAAGAATTGTAAAAAGTGTATAGCTTGTAAAATCAATTAAGCATCTGGTTTAGTTCTCCACCAGTCGTTCACCTGTGATGTCAATCTTATAATGTCTGCACATTTGGATGTTTCTTGTCTGTCTTTATTCGTCTCTCGTTCTCTCTCTCTCGTCTCTTTATCTCACATTGAGAAGAACGTACATTCCAGTAAGCGACAATAATAACCTGAGATCGTGATATCATACAGATTTACATCAGCAGATGTGTTTGATATCAGCTCTTGGACATATGCCATGTAATATCTTTACAAGTGATAATTCATTGCATTTCCTCTGTGCAAAGTGTAACGTTAGTGGGTGCTACCTTAAACAAGATGGGGCGGCTTCAGACTTCAAAAGAAATAATATTACGTTATTCATATATTTATACACGAAATGCATTATTACTTGAAAGAAATCTCCCGTTTTATATATCATAAATAAGGCAAACAGCACGATCTTACGTGTAGTCTATGATGTGAGAAAAAAAGGCACAATACACTTTTGAAATTCAAATGGCGGAGGGAAACTTAGAGGCTTCTAAGGTAGAAGCAGATAAATGCGATCTTTTAATATTTCATAGAAAGGGGTGACTCGGGAGGAGGTCAGGCGCCATCGTCTTTTCAGGGAATATTGGTCTCTAAAGAGAAGGCTGAATACTATGAAAGTCTTTTGCTGCAGACACTAGAGGATTAAAAATATGCCTAGTAGAAATACTTCTATTACATTTCAATAAATATTTTTTTCTCAAACATTCAATACGGGCTCAGCCCTGTTTACTGATTCTCAGCATTCACTGGGAGAGACCCACAAAACCTGTGGTTTGTACCATTTGAGGAGAAAGAAATTTCCTATAGTGAAACCGTCTGCGTCGACCCTGGATCCAACCAATAGTGAATAAGCCTCAGGCAATCAGCGGCCAAACAGCCAGCCAGTACACTAGCCCCCCAACCAACCAATCAACCAACCAACCGACTGACCGACCGACTAACCGATCAACTGACAGACCAGACAAACAAACACATAAACAGTATGTGGAATTTTATCCAGGTAACCCACTATACCATAACAACTCAGGAAACCTCAAATGAGAGGGGTTATAGTCCTCTAATGCGTGCTTTGTTTTTATTTCTCTTTTTCACCAGTCCACGGAGAAACCAGTTCCACCAGGTATGCTATAATTTATTTCTTATCTTTAAGTTGTTGTTAGGCAGATCTGACAGTTCTCCCCGATGTACATGGCATATTGCATAACACCCATTAGTGAAGCTTTTATGACCTTCCTTACATAAGTCTTATCAGTCTGATTCCCTAGGAAATCATGCAGTAATATCTGTTTATAGTTAATTTTATGACCTACTTATAAGTCCTATTAGTCTGATTCCCTAGGAAATCATGCAGTAATATCTGTTTATAGTAACATAATTAACGAATCAATTCATCACGGCTAATGAAAGATGACACAAGCCCCATGAAGTGGGAGAAAAATGAAAAAGAAAGTATTACTTTTATTTACATCATGGGGAAATTGAATTACAATGCTATATGATTATCATATATCTCATGAGAGAGAGATAGGGACAGACAGAGAGAGATACACACACAGAGAAAGAGAGAGAGAAAGAGAGAGACAGACAGACAGAGATAGCGAAAGAAAGAGAGAGAGACAGAGATAGAAACACACACACAGATAAAGAGAGAGAGAAAGAGACAGAAAGAGAGAGAGAGACACAGACAGACAGAGAGAGCGAAAGAAAGAGAGAGCGAGAGAGACACACACACATACACACACAGAAAGAGAGAGAGAAAGAAAAAGAGACAGAAAGAGAGAGAGAGAGAGAGAGAGAGAGAGAGAGAGAGAGAGAGAGAGAGAATTACACCTGGATGTAGTAAACGAAGAGAACAGAAGAAGCAAAGAACACTGGCATACAGAAAACTTAGTATTTTGTTTTTTGTTTTGTTTTGATTTGTTTGTTTCTTCTTTCTGTTTTCTTGAGAAAAAGGGGATGGGGATAGGAAGGGAGGGAAAACTGTAATATAATAGGAATGTACTTTTTGTAATCTGAGCCGAAAACGAAAAATAAGAGTACACTTTGGGGTTTATAGGAAAACAAGGTGTGTGTATGTGAGGTGGGGGTGGGGTGGGCGTGGGAGGAGGTGGTTTAAAGTAGAAACGTCAAAGTCGAATGAAGGGTTGTTAAGGACACCCAAGGTGGTATGCAGGACGAAAATGATAACAAAACAAAAGTACATGGAGTCAGTGCCAAAATGAGTAATCTTGCTTGGAGTTGGAGGGCCATTACCTGTCTTCCTTTCCACCCCCCTTTGCCCCTCTTTCTTCAAAATTGATTTAATAATGTAGGCTATAGATAGACCAGTGACTGGAACGATGAAGACAACGATAGTGAGAGCGCGGGGGGGGNAGTCATGGCTTCCTCGATCAAAATAAATTCTTGTATCAATTATCTACATAGAACTTTTACAGATTTTAAAAAAAAAAATTGTTGGGGAGGGCGGAAGATGTGTATAAGAGACAGACTTCCCACTTCCCACTTCCACATCCTTACATTACAGTCAAGTCACGTTTACCATTTAATTTTAGATCTGAATTCCTTCCACTGGTTTTTCCTGTATGTTAATTTTATATTGTCATTCTTCTCGTTTCCTCTTCCCTCCCCCCCCCCCCNCCCCCTCTCTCTCTCTCTCTCTCTCTCTCTCTCTCTCTCTCTCTCCTCAATCGAGTGGCTACTCCACCATGACCCTCTTTTCTACATCCCCTCCCCCTCCCCATTATCCGCTGTTTACGTTGATTGCATTCAGGCTGTACATAGACGTAAAGAGCAATACGTATTAAATGATCTTACGGACTCTTTATATGTATGAAACCGTTGAAAGGGCCACTCATAATTTCTACATGCTGTAAATTCTTACAAAAGAGTGAAGTGGCAATCAGTTTATGGCATCGAGCCAACTCGCTCTTTCAAAACTTGCTATACAATAACTTTAAAATGCCTTACGGAACATTTAGTATGTGCAGCTTAGCGTATATATTTATATCAATGTGTGGCAGTAGGAACATTTCAGGTGTGACCAGTTTGTGCAAATTCCATAGCATGAGTATACAAAACGATCTGGGCTTATAAAATAATTGAACAATGTGGTGACAAATGCATTATCTACCAGTTTGACTTTTCAGCTTATCTTGTCTACTCCAGGTAGTAATAAAACTATTTATTATACATGCATATTTTGTTTTCCTGGGATGACATATGCCCTACAATTTTCACCATTAAATTGTATTTTTCGATTGTTTTTTTGTCATAATGTTTCCACGACTATCCCCGTCAGCGTTAAATTTCTTTGTAACAAAGTCTTGAAAAGTGATTGGTTTTGCAGAAATTCTGCACTTTGAGTGGGATACTTTCATCTGTCAGACAAAACTGTTTTAGTTTTTTAACTGACCATTTTCGCATTTCGCTCCTATTATTACTATTTCTTAGAAAATAAAATCAACTTTATACGTCTATTAAGCATAACATACAATAGATTTTTTCATTACATTAAATATACAGCTATAGCAGATCATATGGTGATCATCAGTATAATATGAAGGGACAAAGTGATGATGTTGCACAAGTAACGATGATGCTGCTGAAGACAACAGTGATACAGGTGATGAAAATCAATCGAGAATTATTATTACTTTTACTATCATTACTAATATACACAATTTCCTATTGCCGCCCCTGCTCTACCTACAACAGATCTATTACTACTGATAATATTACAATTACTTCTAAAACACCAACCTCTACTACCCAAAACATTTAATTCAGAACATCTACTACTCCATGATTACGCTCAGCCATAAGAAGCTGATAAAGGCTGCGAACAACAACAACAACAACAGCAACAACAACAACAACAACAACAACAACAACAACAACAACGAATCTGCTAGCACACTACTTCCACGCTAGCCACTACAATCACTGCCACAAAATTAATATATATTATGGATCCAACGACCACCACTAATATTTTCTCTGTTCCTCATGCTACTACTGAAACTACCGTTGCTGCTGTCGCCTCTACCTTACTAAAACATTGTTATGCCACATTTGTCAGGAAAATACATGTGTTCATGTCCAATCTAGATCTAATTTTGACATGTTTCTTCAGAACCTCTACCGACCTTCGATCCATTCAATTTCTCCTTCAGTGGTGTATCGGCCCACAAACGCTTGCTACCCTTCCGTCACTACGTTACGAAGCCAGGTAGGTCTACTATACATGTCGTTGTGTCAAAGATGTAAGTTTTTTTTTTTTTAACCCATGATTTCCTCTCCAGATGTAAGATCTCATCAAGAATTCGTGAATAACTGTTCCGTGTCATTGTATTGTGAAGAGCTTTGAGAGAGAGAGAGAGAAAGAGAGAGGGTGAAAGAAAGAGAGAGAGAAAAAGAAAGCGAAAGAGAGCGAGAGAGAGAACGAGAGAGAGAGAAGGCGAGAGAGAGAGCCAGAGAGAGCGAAAAGAACAGAGAGAAAGAGAGGGAAGAAAAGAGAAAAAGGCAATAAAAGGGAACGATAGAGAGATGAGCAGAGAGAAAGTGAGAGAGAGAGGGAGGGAGGGAGATAGCAGAGAACAATAAAGAAAACCAGAGAGAGAGAGAGAGGAAGAGAGCACGAAAGTGAGAGAGAATGATATACCGTAGTACATGAAAGGGAACAAAAGGCAGTAGAGAGAGAGAGAGAGAGAGAGAGAGAGAGAGACGAGAGAGGAGAGCGAGAGTGAGAGGCAACGATAGGCAGCCGACAGAGAGAGAGAGAGAGAGAGAGAGAGAGAGAGAGAGAGAGAGACGAGAGAGCGAGAGCGAGAGTGAGAGGCAACGATAGACAGCATAGAGAGCAGAGAGAGGAGGGAGAAAGAGATAACAGGGAACCTGGGGGAAAGAAAGTAAACAGAGTGAAAGAGAAAATGAAACAAAATAAGTACTGAAAATGAATATACACCCTTTACACATATTTATTAGCTATTGCAGAGTTCATGTAAAGACATAATATTACAAATTAAAACACATACATAACAGAGTTGTTGCTGGTCGTCAGCGAAGCAGCGCCCTGGTCCCTCCAGCTCTAAAGCCAGGTAGGTACTCATTTACACCTGAGTCAACTGAGGAAATGGAAAAGTGTCGTTCCCAAGGACACTACAGCGTAAATCGCCCAATCTGCGAGTCAAATACACACATCTCACAAACCACACTGCCAGGCTACCTCCCAAAACAAGAGAGAGAGAGAGACAGACAGACAGACAGACAGACAGACAGACAGACAGACAGACAGAACAGACAGACAGACAGACAGACAGACAGACAGACAGACAGAGAGACACACACAAACAGAGAAAGAGAGAGAGAGAAAGAGAGACACACACAGAGATATATATATATATAGAGAGAGAGAGAATTACACCTGGGAGATGATCTTGGATCTGGAAACGAAGAGAACAGAAGAAGCAGAGAACACTGGCATAAAGAAAACTTGTACTTTTTTTGTTTTGTATTGTTTGTTTCTTCCTGTTTTCTTGAGAAAAGGGGATGGGAATAGGAAGGGAGGGAAAACTGTAATACAATAGGAATGTCTTTTTGTAATATGAGCCGAAAACGAAAAAGGATAGATAGATAGATAGATAGATAGATAGATAGATAGATAGATAGAAAGATAGATAGATAGATAGATAGATAGATAGATTTTGTGGATTTCTCTGTCATTTAGACATAGTTACAAACAAACATTCAGCCTTGTCTATTATTTTATCCTAAAAATTCTTGCAATGTTTCTTGTCAAAGTATTAATGCTGTTTCAAATATAGTATATAGGTGACATTGCTTATAGGTATATCAGTGACATTGCTACTACAGACAAGAGTCCAGTTATGGTCCTGTATTCTGTTGCTATGTCAGAATGTTCACATTTTTTAAAGTTCTCACCAGGTGAAATTGGATAACTTGAGTTGATTTTCGAGAACGTAAGCCTGCTATACAATTTTGATGCGAAAACGAAAAAAAAAAAATGTCGAGGGCATAAGAGAGTTTTAAAAAAAGCCATCTATAAACAAACTTACTGTTGTGAAAATATAGTATTACCTGCTTTTGTAAACGTATGTCGCCCATTCCTTCTCTGGATAATGAAGCATCTCAGAGAGATTGACAAAGTAATAAAGTAATCTTGTTCCAGGTACTTGTCACCTATTAGAAGGGGAAATCACTCATTTTGTGCAACCCAATTAATCAGCTACTTTATAAATACCTCTTTTTGGGGACCCTGTGAGCCAGTGTTAAGGTGTAGAAATATAGATGTAAAATGACCTGTGATCTAAAAAAAAGCATCCAATTTTAACATTTTAGGTACTATTTGAGGCTTCTAGATTAATTAAACAAAAAAATAAAGTGTGTAGGCTTATGTATTAGCACGCGGTCAAAACCAGCCATATAAAAAATTAGGGACCAAATCAGAATTTGAGGCGACCATTTTCGAAAAAGATTTGTGAAAATCTTCGGCGTTGATCCCTCTTTTTCTTCCCATTAAAAGATCGGGAAAAAAAAGTACTTTAACCTCCATAGAAGACATTTCCCGAAATCACAGTGGTATAATTATGTAGAATAACACATAATGTTAACTGGGCCAAAAGAAGAAAAAACAATAGGTGTCGAAGACCTTCAGGTTTGTGGCACCTATCAGAGGGGCAAATCACTCATTGTGTACAACGTAATTAATCCGCTAATATATAAAATCCCCCTTTTTAGGGGCCCTGCCAGCCAGTGTTAGGGTGTAGAAATATGTAAAATGACCTGTGATCTAAATAAAGCATCCGATTTTAAAGTACCAGGTACAATTTGAGCCTTCTAGATAAAAACAACAACAAAAAACTGTGTAGGCCTATGTATTCGCACGCGGTCAAAACCAGCCAAATGAAAAATTGGGGACCAAATCAGAATTCGAGGACATTTGTGAAACATTATGGGCGGTGACCCCCCTTTTTCTTCCCGTTAAAAGATCAGGCAAAAGAAGTACTTTAACCTCCATGGAAGAAATTTCCCGAAATCACAGTGGTATATTATGTAGAATAACACAAAATGTTAATAAGGCCAAAGGAAGCAAAAACAATAGGTGTCTCAGCAAAAAGGGGATGTAACCCGCGAGTGAACAATATAGCTAAAGGAGGTTAACCTCAAATGTATTCTTGGCATAGGCAATAATGGGTTACATCCCCTTATAATTGAGGACTGCGGAATTACTCAGGGTCATGATACTCCATTACTATTAAACTATTATGTTATTTTACTATTGTACTATTATATTATTATATTACTCTTATACTATTATACGACAAGATGTGGAAACAAACTTGTAATCACACACTTCTGTTTTGAGCCTCCTAAACAAACTATATTTTATGCTTAGGAAGAAACATGAACTTACAGATAACTTTGATTGTGATCATCTTTTCACACTACATAAACCAGTCATTTATAAATGCCCCTCACCTGTCCCCTTTTGTCTTAGAGACATCTGAAACAATCTAAATGATCTATTAATCAAGGACAAAATATACTGACCGGCACGAAAAACGGATCAGTTTTTAGGAACGGAAATTTTTAAGGGAATAACTTGCAGGTCCGATTGTTTTGAAGCATTCAGCTCGCCTATCGCACGGGACTCTGAAATAATGCTCTCATGCCTGAGTGAGTGCTCCTGTTCGAGTAAGCGGGCTGCACGTGCAAACCATGCTTTTGGCCTTTTCTCGGCAACGGGGTGCAATAAAAGGCCGAAACTTGCTGCAAGCCTCTCATTTGTGCCCCAACCGACTAGAATAACAGGATTTTTTAGCCGAATTAACGATCATTCTTTAGACAAGAAATGCCAAGATTACGACCAGAAGAGCGAGAACGAGCTTTGGGAAAGTTACAGGCTGGTGTTTCTCAACGGAGGGTTGCAGCTGCCTTTAATTGCAACCAAAGCACAATTGCTCGACTCCAACAACGTTTTCAGTAGACAGGAACATCTCGCGACCGGCAACGTCCTGGTGGCCCACGTGTTACTGATGCACGGACCGATCATCACATTGTGCTATCCCATTTGAGAAATCGCTTTTTGCCTGCATCAGTCACAGCCAGGAATACACAAGGTCCAAATGGCAACGTAAGTGAACAAACAATTCGTCGCCGACTTCACAGAGCAGGACTCAGAAATCGCAGACCTCATGTGGGACCGTGTCTTACAAGACCTCGTCGTCAAGTTCGTTTAGACTGGTCAGTTCAACATCAACGGTGGCGACTTCAAGACTGGGACGGTGTGGTCTTCTCTGATGAATCCAGGGACTGCTTGAGGCATGTAAACGGCCGCACACGAATCTGGCGCCACAAAATGTGGGATTTCATACCTCAGATCCAAGTCCCAGAAGTTCCTTTTCCGGGAACTTATTTGAAAATAAACCCCACGTTTTCATCCCCTTTTGTCACGTTGGTCTTTTGCTATGTGTTATGATTGACGTGTATACTTACTTTTGATTTGGGTATATGCAAAAAAATCACACAGCTTGGTCTAGAAATAACGATGGAGATAGGAAATTTGTTATAAAAGAATATATTTTGGGAAATCGGCCATCAAAAGTTTCAAGTGTAACGAAACAAAGCTCCAATCACCATCTTCAGATGCATTTTTTGGACAAAACTGAATTTTTCTGCAGTCAACAACATTTTGGCTGGATTCTAGACATGTCAAAGTACCTAAAAAAGCAAAATCCTGATTTCAATAATTTCACCCTAAAATAACATTTTCAAAA
The DNA here is from genome assembly GCA_033807755.1 of Ellobium chinense. Taxonomy (NCBI): domain Eukaryota; kingdom Metazoa; phylum Mollusca; class Gastropoda; order Ellobiida; family Ellobiidae; genus Ellobium; species Ellobium chinense. The sequence goes on from JAWQUT010000912.1 coordinate 26,123, forward strand.
AT